>CM024201.1:30939164-30964122 GCA_013435755.1 Amphilophus citrinellus
TCGATGTCATAGCGGGAAGAAACAACAGAAGGGTAACAGCAGAGAGCTGATCTCCAATGAGCCACCTGACAAACCCCCTCAGACAGGAAGTCAGTCGTGGAGAAGATGTTTGGAACCAGTGAAATCTGAATGTTCACAATGAGGTTTGTTAGAGGAAGCTGATGAGGGAGATTGTGGTTTTTGTTTCCATGTCAGGAATGTTTTTCTTCCTCAGTCTTCAGAAATGTTCAGTGGGGTTGAGGTCAGGTGACTGTGGAGGAAAGTCCATGACTGTCAGCACTCCCTGCTCTTCTTTGGTCTTCAAGGATTTCTTGAAAGGGCTGAGCTGTGTTTGGGCTCAGTATCCTGCTGCATCAATCCTCTCCACAAACATTCATCATGATAGTAAGGCATGTCTCTGAAGGATGGAGTGCTGCTTCTCTTTGCTTGGACTTGAATCTCCATGTGGCTTTGACCCTCTGTGGTCTCCTCTCCTGTTGCTCTCCTTACATTCACCCTTCTGTTACTGACACTTGTCTCTAAGTGGACTTCATCAGTGAACTGGACTTTTCTCCATCATCCACTGTGAAATGCTGCTCTGTCTGAGCCCACCCCGACTGTCCTGTTTCTCCTCCTGAGAAGAGCTTTAGAGACGCTCCTCATCTTCTGAGTCTCCACAGCCTTCTTCTGACAGGACTTTTGCTGCTTGGACTCTTGTGTTCTTTATTGAGTCAAATCTGGATCTGTGATCAAGCTGCTTACTTCATGATTATTTAGAGACTTTACCCATAACTGAAGCTTTCCCACCAGTTTCCCTCTAGCTCCACTTCTTTTTGCACTTCATACTAATAATATTCTTTCATCTTTAACTCATTGTTCTGTACATTTATATGCAGATATTGGATTGTATCGCAGGCTCTCCACAAGCAGCCATGAAAGCCTCAAATCTTCTTTTAATGTTCTCCAAGCTGGACTTAATGACCTTAAACTTGTTGCACACTGAGTTTATGTTGTTCTCCAGAGTGACAGGTGAGAGCTGCAATAACTGACACATTTCCACTGTTCACCGGTCCAATATTAAGAAAGTTACAGACCTCAGCATTTGGACAAACAACCAAGTTCTATTCAAATCACATACAGACGATCTTATTAAGAAAGAAAAATATGATCAAACTTATTTTCTGTACAGAAATACAGCTAACTTTTCTTTGTCCTTTAATGGAGACACAAAGTTCATCAGAAGATCCAGAGGAACACACGGGGATGATGGAGGACTCTGGATCATCAGGACACAGCTCATCCTCTCTCAGCACACACACCGTCCTGCTCACTCTCATCAGGACAAAGATCATCACCTCCAGCTGTAGAGAGAAGAAGGAGCAGAGGTGATTAATGAGTGTTTCCAGAGACTCTCCATCAGCTGTCAGTCAGTGATGCAGCACGTCCAGTATAAAGAGCAGCAGTGGAGCAGCTGTGGAGTGTATCCAGCTTCCTCTCAGCTCTCATGTTAACATGTTGTAGTGAACATGCTGAGCTGGAAGCTCACAGACCTGCAGAGACTTTTAGCATCAATTCTGTTTCCTCTGCAGATTTCACTCAAGTCCACAGTGGAAACAAACTGCTGAGAGTCCTGAACGCTTCATTACTGCACAAACACGTCACTGATGGATTTACTGCACAAGGACACACACACAAATGTGACTCCAGGACTTTAACAGAGGTTCTGCTCTGTAGAAAGACCACATGGTTACTAAATATAATGATGGTTCTCTGATATAAGAGCCAGTGATCTGCAGGCTTCAGTCAGACTGATCTCAGAGCTGTTAGAAGAAACTGATCAGCTGTTTAGTGTTGAAATGAGAGAACAAACAGTGTGAGATCAGATGTGATGAATGAGGACCACTGTCTCTATACATGTAAGGCTGTGAGCTGGAATCCAGCTTTATTTCCTGGAGACATGAACACAACAACAGCAGTCGTCTTCACATCATCTCAAACACATGATCACAACAAGCTTCTGGCTGATCTGATTGGCTGACTGTTGTGTGTCTGTCACCATTCTCCTCTCACAGCTTCACTGAGGAAAGCAGCCACTGAGAAGGCTGCAGCTTTACAGGAAACACTGGATCTTTGCTTTCATACTAACTGTGTTTAGTACAATACTGCTGAGAGCAGCACAGACTCACTCCAACCCTCTACTGACCTCAGAACCTTCAGACTACAGTGTGGACTCTCCACAAGATCAGACAGCTGCTTCACATCTGATCTCTGCAGGTTGTTTCCCCACAGGTACAGAGTTGTCAGATGGGAGGGGTTGGACTTCAGAGCTGCAGCCAAAGATGAACAGCTGATCTTTGTCAAACTGCATCCATACAATCTGAAAAAGAATCAAAGATGCAGATAAAATCAGTGATGATGCAATCAGATGTGTTCAGGTGTGAAATGTGCAGCTCAGCATTACTGTGTCCTAATCAATGAACTTTTCTCTGAAATGAGAAGAGCAACTTTGTGCTTCTGTTATTGTGGATCATCATCATGTCAGCCTTAAACACACATCATATAAATGTCAGCACAACATTTATCCATCTTTTCATGTCAGTACAGATCAATCACATGCTGCTCTGTAGGATCAATATCAATGATCAGACATTATTTGTGAAATCACATTGAAATGAACAGAAACAGAAATATTTCTGCATCAAGTAAACTTTCTCATTTTAAACTGATCTGAGTTCAGAGGATCTTCTGCACACAGATGAGACTCTTCATCAGAAATTAGAAGCATTCATTTGGCAGTAATGGTGTATGACTGCCACCTTCTGGCAGTAATGGTGCATTACATTCTACCAGCCAAAGAAAATATGTACACACATATTTTTAGACAAATTTTGGCATAAAACATGGAGATTGTTTAGGACTTGATGAATATTATTGTAAAAATCATGTCCATCCCTAGAACAGATGCTGATAAAATGGCTGTTTAGTGCCTGCCGTCCTCCTCTTTATACAGTCTATGTGTGGAGCACTTCTAAAGATGTGCTCATAACGGCCTTAACTGAGCATGCTCACAGTGACAGCAGATATTGGTCTTGTTTGTGGAAACATGAGGACACAAACATCTTTCTGCTGCTTTTTACACTTTTCTTTTTGCTCTGAGCTGGACCTGTGTGTCTGAAATAAGGCATTTATCACCATCACTGACACACTCGCCTTTCATCAAAACACACTTCATTTCAGACAAGAAAAAAAGATGAAGAAGAAGAAATTTCCATGTTGAAGGGAAGTTATGTCTGAAGACAAATGAGGTTCACTTGGTAAATAAGCAAATAAGACAGAGAATAGAAACACAGTCAGTGAACTGACCTCAGAGTCTGCAGTCTACATTCTGGACTCTCCAGAAAACCACACAGCTGCTTCACTCCTGAATCCTGCAGCTTGTTGTTACTCAGGTTCAGCTCTCTCAGATGGGAGGGGTTGGACTTCAGAGCTGAGCTCAGAGACACACAGCTGATCTCTGACAGGCTGCAGCTCCCCAATCTGAACAAAGAATAAAACAAAGAGATCAAATCATTGATGATCAATCAGATGTGTTCAGGTTTAAATGTGCAGCTCAACATTATTATGACCTAATCAATGAGCTGTTCTATCAATGAGGAGCATGAATTTGTCCTTCTGATACTGTGAATCATAATCATGTCAGCTTTCTACACACAGCATCCAGATGAAGTTTTTGGCTCAGTTCAATCATGAAGATCTACCTGCTGACCTGCATTCCTGTCATTGGGCTGCTTCTCTCTTTCTTTTTTATTATACAACCATCTCCAGACTGCTTGATGCTCAAACTCTGTTATGACACAAATGTCATTTTAACCCTCATCCTGCCCACTGGGGTCCATGCAGACCTCAGAGGGAGATTTCTGTCATATCTCACAGGTGGTTTTATTCCATCTTGTCAATTTTTTTACTTTTTCCATCAATTTTTCTTAATGATGTGAATTGCACCATTAATATGGTGGGCCAGACACTGCACATGCTCAGAAATGACATAGACACACACACACAGACACGACATCGAGTGCTGAATCGTATGTCAACGTCGCCGACATATTGGATGTGACAAAAATAAACATGGAGATTCTTTATTTTTCTCCTTTGGGAGAAATTTGGTTTAGTTTAAAGGGAAAAAGGTTCCACTGCACAGTAAAACAGAGCAACACCACCACTAAAATACAATAAATACAATAAGACAACAGCATAAAATTCACATGGACAATAAAACCATCAATATAATAAAAACAATACAATTTATAAAAACTATGCAATTAGCCATAAATACTTTCCATGTTTGCTCACTGATGAGCTTAATTGATAAAGGTACAAATGAGTGTTTATACCTGTTATTTACAGAGAGGAACCCTATACCTCCTTCCTGAATTCAACAACACACACTCTGTGTGCAGAACATGGAGCTGTCAGTTAAGATGTTGTTTGTCTGAGCAATGACTGCCTGGTCAAAGAGCTCCTGGAGGTTGAAGGGAATGTGGCCCATAATCTTACCTGCTGTTATTAAATTGTGGATTTGAATTTTGGATTTAACTATTAGATTTCCAAACCATCCAGTGAGACCGTACCGGAGACCGGACTCATCATTGCTCTATAAAAGATTAGAATGATATTTTTGCAGTCGCTGGTGGATCCTGGCAGACACTGTGGCAACATGTGTCCACCAGCTCAAGTCTGTTAATGTGAACACAGAGGGATTTGTATGAAGTCACTGTTTAATGGCATTATCGTGTATGCTCACAGGTTTGCGGTCACTAGCTGATCTGGGGTCCAACAGCATCTCAACAGTCTTGCAGGTGTTTATGTGAAGTTGATGTTTATCACACCAGGTCACAAACCTCTCCACAGCAGCTCTGTGGGTGGAGTCACTGCAATCCTTGGTGAGCAGACTGAGAATGACCGAGTCATTGGAAAACTTCACAATGTGCTGATTTAGCTCAAAACTCAGTCATTTGTACACATGGTGAACAAGAATGGAGAACTGAAACACCCCTGGGGGGCGCCAGTGCTGCTTACCAATGTACCTGAAAGAGCAGAGTTGATTTTGACTTGCTGCAGCCTATTGGTGAGGACAGAGTGATACCACCTGATTAAAAAGGGGTTTACTTTCATCTGCACCAACTTTTCAAGGAGAATGTGGCTGAACTGAGTTAAAAGCTGAGCTAAAATCAACAAACATGAGTCCAGCATATGTACCTGGCTTTTCAAGCAGCTTTAAGATAAAATGCATTGTTAACATGGCATCATTTGTACTACGTTTTCTTGTGTAGGCAAACTGATACCTGTCTAGCAGTGGCCCCACATCACTTCTAAGTTCATTTATCATGAGCCTCTCAGTGATTTAAAAACATCTGAGGTAAGTGCGACAGGCCTGTAATCATTGTCCTCCTGAGTACATGCCTTTGTTGGAACGGCTATTATGATGGATTGTTTCCAGATTTCTGCCACAGTCTGTGTATCAAACAGCTGAAACAGCTGGTGCTGAGCTGGAGTCAGTTCCTCTGCAAATGTCTTTAAAAGGAAAGTGGACATATTATCAGGAGCAGTCGCTGTTTTCCCTGCATGGATCTGAAAGTTTTTGTGACAGCATCAATTAAAATCCTTCACATCACAGCTCACATTCTTTAAGACAGTGGAACACTCTGGTGTTATCAGATTCAAATCACATGTAGAATGAGTTCAATTCATTTGCTTTTATGATTTCATCATCAGCAAACAGAGGCTTCCTTTTAGCCTCCATGTTTGTCATTACTCTGATAGAGTCCCAAAGTTTCTTGGAGTTAGACATGAAAGATCCTGTTCTTCTTTATAATGCAGCCTAGCTAGTCTCATTTGTTGATTCAGGTCCTTTAGAGCTGCTTTAACTCCTTCAATGTTTAATTTAAAGCCATTCTTTTTCCTCTTAATGCATCCTTAATGCCTCGTGTGACACAGAGTTTATTATTCAGGGCTCTCATAACAGTCTTCTGTGGTATAGTAGTAGAGTCTACACAAAAAGAGACACAGGCAGTTACTGATTCAGCTGCACAGTCCATATCAGCCTCCTTCAAAAAGATTTCCCAGTCTGTAGAGAGGAAAGATCCTTTCAGGTCCTCAATTGTGTCTCAGGACCAGATCTTAATAATTCCTATTTCTGACTTACGGGACTTAAGAACCCGACCTATATGTGGGTAACAAATGAATCACATTATGGTCTGAATGGCTAACAGGAGGTTTAGCTCTGGTTAAGCCTCCTTAATGTTACCATTACACTTATCCAGGATATTGTTCTTCCTGGTGCTGCACTTCCAGGGTTCTAGCCAGAAATAACATTTCAGCCCGGTGGGGCGGTGCTATTCTTGGGGGAAAATATTTGAATCAACAATATTAATTTGAATGGCCAGAAAACAGCAACTTTTTCCTCAACACATTAAATAAAATAGATTTTTCTTTAAAAATAACATCAGGGAAAATGAGAACATTTCAAGCTGATGAAAATGTGCAAATTTCCTTTTTGATGTGAAATCAGTAAAAAACAAGTTCTTTATTTTCTCTCTTGTTCCATTTCTTTCTTACTTTCCATGAACTGACAGATTTCCTCAGGCAGCTCATCACACCTGTGTAATAAGGTGAGTCACCAAATTCAGAAGCTATTTCCTCCAGAAAGACTGAAACTGATTTAAACCTTTGTCTCTTATAAAGTTGTCTGTATTACGGTGCTAATGACGCGTTCTGTCTTCAGGACTTTGCTGCGCAGCATTTCCCGCTGTGTGACGCAGTGATGCACTGTCAGCTCACCTGTGCAGGTCTCCCTCTGCATCTTCTTCCACACTTTCACTTTTCCCTGCACATCGCAGGTGGGGAAAAGAGACACACGGGTTTATCTCTGATATCAGTGAACAGGTTCTCTGCCTCCCACCTGTTTTCAAAGCCCACTTTTGGTTTGTCCATTTTTGGGGGTCAGGTTAGCTTAAATGTTGCTGTAAAAAGTCCTGACCGATGTTTTTATCCACTGACCACTGATCAGTGCGTCATTGGCAATGTAGGAAACACATTAGGCCTTGGCCTGCATAGCAGCTGTTGCAGTGCATTTTGGGATTTGGAGTATACGTAGTGGTAGTGCGATTTATCTGCAGGGCATTAATATTAGCTATATGAAATTGTTGGGTTTTTACTCTATGAATAAAATTAGACTGCTTAAGAGTAAATTGCAGGAAATTAATAAGTAGTGGTAGAAAAAAACAGATCAGGGACATGTGAGGGCAGGAAGGCATGTGTTTCTTTTACAGAGCTCTTACTGCTGATTGGAGGAAGCTGTGGCATGAGGCCAGCTGCTGTTATGGTCTGTGATTTCCTGAACTGACAGTGCCCGTGTACATTTCTGGCTGCTCTGGGATGCATGCCAAAGTATCCCTGGGCAAGATACTGAACCCCAAGTTACTCTACAACGTAGGGCTGGGCGATATGGACCAAAAGTAATATTTACCTGAATGGTGATATACGATATATATATCTCAATATTTTTTCTTTCCAAAAGGTATAAACAAAAAGGCACTTCTGAGTCAAAGTTACATGTCTCAAACATCACACAGACATTTTTATTAACATTCAGCTGTAGATGTACATGAGAGATTGCTCAAAAATAAACTATTGGCATATTTAAATCATAATGCTCCTCAAATAAATTGATGTTTTTTTCCTCTATGAAAAAAGACTCAGCTGTGCTATTAAGAAAAGATACAGAGCAAAATAGCAAAAGGCTGATTATTCTTTAAAAAGAGTCTGGTGAAGTCTACTTGGCTTGAAAGTGCTTCCTTCTGTGTGTACTCCTGTACATCTAGTACTCTGTACAAAAACTACAAAACATGTAAACAGACTGAATGAACAAAATTCCATCCTTCAGTCAGCAGGGTTCTAGACAGGAAATCCACAGACATATATGCTGACATATCACAGCAACGGGCCCACTCGCTCAATGCAGCGTCTGCAAGCACACAAAAAAGACCCACTACTGCTATCAAGGTCACGTGACTTATGGTACAAACCACTTTCTGCTATCTAGTTGAGGTATGGCCAGGGATTCTTGGGGGTCCAGGTGATGCCAAAGCATATGAACGGACGCAGTACGAAGGCTGTATGTATCCAAAACACAGTGACAGCGGAGGATTTCAGCTTTCCAAAACTCTCCAAAAGTCGCTGATGTCACTGGAAAAAGTCGTTATTGTCGCGAGTTCCTTTTAGTAAAAAAAAAAGTCTAAATCTAGCCACAAAGTTGCTAAGTTGGCAACACTGCCATGCTGTCGCTTCCTGCATGATTTACGGGTGAAGCGGTGAGGGAGAGAGGCGGGGCAGTGTGAACTTGTACAGAGACAAAGTGGTAGAAAAGAAAGGTGACCTGGTGGATCTACAAGTATGAGTGTAACACGACTATATTGATATAAACTACAGTGGCTTGCAAAAGTATTCATACACCTTGAACTTTTCCATATTTTGTCACATTACAACAACAAACATAAACATATTTCACTGGAATTTAATGTGAAAGACCAACACAAAGTGGTATACAATTGTGAAGTGGAACGAAAATTAAACGTGATTCAAAACATTTTTTACAAATAAAAAACTGAAAAGTGTGGTGTGCAAAAGTATTGAGCCCCCCTGAGTCAATACTTTGTGGAACCACCTTTTGCTGCAGTTACAGCTGCAGGTCTTTTAGGGTATGTCTCCACCAGCTTTGCACATCTAGTGATTGAAGTTTTTGCTCATTCTTCTTTGCAAAACAGCTCAAGCTCAGTCAGATTAGATGGAGAGCGTTTGTGAACAGCAGTTTTCAGATCTTGCCACAAATTCTGGATTGGGTTTAGGTCTGGACTTTGACTGGGCCATTCTAACACATGAATATGTTTGGTCTGAAACCATTGTAGCCCTGGCTTTATGTTTAGGGCCATTGTCTCAAGTCTTTTGCAGACTCCAACAGGTTTTCCTCCAAGATTGCCCTGTATTTGTCTCCATCCATCTTCCCATCAACTCTGACCAACTTCCCTGCCCCTGCTGAAGAGAAGCAGCCCCAGAGCATGATGCTGCCACCACCATATTTGACAGTGGGGATGGTGTGTTCAGAGTGATGTGCAGTGTTAATTCTCCGCCACACATAGCGTTTTGCATTTTGGCCAAAAAGGTAAATTTGGTCTCATCTTATATTGCATATGAAACTATGTCGATATATCTTAAAAACTCGATATATTGCCCAGCCCTACTCCAACGCAAGTGTTGGAGTATGAATGTGTGGATGTTAGACAGTAAGCACTTAGCTTTGTTTCATTGTTTGAATGGCTGAATGCAAACAAGTTGTAGAAGTTCTTTGAATGCTCGGAGTAGAAAAGTGCTAGATAAGAACTGGTCCATTAACCATCACTGACACACTCGCCTTTCATCAAAACACACTTCATTTCAGATAAGAAAAAATGAAGAAGAAGAAATTTCCATGTTGAAGGGAAGTTATGTCTGAAGACAAATGAGGTTCACTTGGTAAATAAGCAGATAAGACAGAGAATAGAAACACAGTCAGTGAACTGACCTCAGAGTCTGCAGTCTACATTCTGGACTCTCCAGAAAACCACACAGCTGCTTCACTCCTGAATCCTGCAGCTTGTTGTTACTCAGGTTCAGCTCTCTCAGATGGGAGGGGTTGGACTTCAGAGCTGAGCTCAGAGACACACAGCTGATCTCTGACAGGCTGCAGCTCTCCAATCTGAACAAAGAATAAAACAAAGAGATCAAATCATTGACGATCAATCAGATGTGTTCAGGTTTTAAATGTGCAGCTCAACATTATTATGACCTAATCAATGAGCTTTTCTATCAATGAGGAGCATGAATTTGTTCTTCTGATACTGTGAATCATAATCATGTCAGCTTTCTACACACAGCATCCAGATGAAGTTTTTGGCTCAGTTCAATCATGAAGATCTACCTGCTGACCTGCATTCCTGTCATTGGGCTGCTTCTCTCTTCTTTCCATCATTTCCACTTTCCCACACCGTCAAACTCAATTCTGTCCTCATCAGCTGTTCCAATAATCTTACCCGCCTTTGTGAGCGCATCACTTCCTGTTTCCTGTCCTTTCAAACTAAGAGCCATTCTGTCATTCTGCCTTTCACACTCATTTGTGCAACAGCCGTCCTCAGAGAGCCTCATCCAAGCAGGGCCGGATCTAGACTGCTATGTTTGGGTGGGCAGCTAAAAATTATTGGTGGGCGACTTTGTTGAGATGAAGACTGGAGGTTTGAGCAGCCGACTAGTGACCTGCAGGTTGCTGGTTTGAGTCCCTGTTCAGATGCTGCCATCTCTGTAGCTCTGTGTATCACAACACATCCAACCACAAAAGCTGCTACAACAGGTCAGTGAGAACTACACAGAAAAATAAAACTAGCAGAAAAACTAAACTGGCTCAGCTGCACATGTTAGAGCAGGTTACAACTCTCTCTCTCTGTATGTGTGTGTGTGTGTGTGTGTGTGTGTGTGTGTGTGTGTGTGTGGGTGTGTGTGTGTGTGTGTGTGTGTGTGTGTGTGTGTGTGTGTAGGCTGACCATCCAATCAGACATTAGAAACTGTATTCATAGTTTCTGTGCTGCTTTTTCCTCCGGCTGAACAAAGGGACATTTTTAGCTTTTGGTGGGCTCAGTTCACTCTGACCCACTGCTCCAACTGGCCGAGCAACCACGTCTCCATCTGCTCCACCGCCACCATCAACACAGAGACTCCAGAGGCGGCATTACGAGGCAGGATTCCCTCCTATCCAGGTAACTTCAGGGTTGACCCTGGGTTTTCTGCACTATGAAGGTGGCTCACTTCTTACAGAGGTTTAGCTTCATATTTTCTATTGTTTGTTTTTTGTGTGCTTTTTTAAACAGGTGCAGCAGTTGATGAACATTGTGGTTTTCTACTTGTGCTCTGTCCTCTCTGGCCTCTTTCCCACCAACAGGGATCCGGAACCGGTGCCTTTATTTGAACCATTAGGTGGGTTTTCCACCGTGGAAGCACTCGACGCTCGGCCAAAAAACGGGTTCAATTCCGGCCCCGCAAACTAGCTGGTCTCGAACCAAGAACGCGTGAAGAAAGCGGCAGAGGGGCGTGACTCTGCCGTCTCAACATCAAGTTTTCTACCATATTACATGTGTATTACATGAGAAAAGCAAAGCGCTTTTCACGGCTGTGAATTAGGTTGGGCTCTAAGGCTGAACTTGCTGCTTTGTATCAGTTCATATCACAGATAAAAGGACACAAAGTGCGTACTTGTCGTCTTGCTCTAATCGCTGTCTGTGTTTCCCTCTGTGCTGCACACAGATGCTTCAGTACTTTGGTTTGGACCCTAAAACGTATTTGCAGCATAAGAAAGGGGAGCGTGTTCTCCCATGTTTGTGCACTTCGGCTTCCGTATCCAGTCGAGGATCCGCCCACACTCATACGTAAAGGAGCAGTTCACAGAAACGCGGTGGAAACGTGGGCCCGTTCTTAAGTGTTTCGCCGGTTCATTGGGAACAGCACGAGCACTGGCACGAGCACCAGCTCCTCGGTGGTGGGAAAGTAGCATCTGTCCCCTTTTTCCATTTTCTCCTCTCTCTTTTTTCTTTCTTGCTTTTTCTCAGCCTGTCAACTCCAGCGTTGCTACAACACATTTATATTGATGTCAAAAATAACACAGATAAAAAAATAAAAGGACAAACACTAACAAGAGGAGCTTCTAGAGAATCTATAGAGCTCATCTTGGAAGAGCAAATATGTTTGACACAACAGTTCATTCAGATCACATGACAGGATTTAAAAAATTCCCACCAAATTTCCTGTATCAAAGGGGATATTTATTTATATTTTCTATGAATCTAAATCTACAAACTAATGTTCCTAAAGCCTTAAATTAATATGGTCTAGTACACCCCATGCCCCCCTTTAAACTCACTGCCATATAAAGCAGGACGGCTGCCATCAGCCTTCAGCCTGATTTAAACATGGTGTCAAACTAAGTTAAAGTTCATCTGCAGATTTTATTGTAACTTCTGGATCTTTACTGCAGATTTTCTCTGTGTGGAACAAACGGTGGTGGATGGAGCAGCTACAAAGTTCTTTTCTTCAAGCTGCAGTTTGTTGATCAGGTGGATGATGAAGGAGCTGCAGCTGTTTCCCAGTAAAGGTTTAATAGTGGTTACAGGAACATGTGCTGCTGTTTAGGATGCTAGAAAAACATTTTCTTTGGCTCCACCTGTGCTCACCGTCTCAGTAACGGCTCCGCCTCTTTGCTCTGCACCGTGTGATTGTTGACAGACTCACGTTAAACTGATGTCAACACCTTTATTGCTGTTATCAGTCTTTTTGTTGAAAACTGGGGGCTGCACGAGCTTAATGTTGGAATACTTTGTATTCACACGCGTGCTCCTAAATAAGTTTCTATCACAGGTCTGTTTTTAGTCGCTAATGTGGCTGAAACACTCGCGCTGACATGGAGACACCTGAGCGCTGCAGAGCTTAAACGAAGCATTGAAGCAACACATTGTGTCGAGGATTTTTTATAATGGAATTATTGGAGTTACTCGATGAATCGTTGCAGCTCTGATCTCAAACAGCAGCTTGTAGCAGCTGCTCAGGGTCTGCTAAAGTCAATAATATTGTCACGGTGAGGGGCTGTGTGTGGAGGGAAGGACCCAAGTGCAGGACAGAAACAAACAAAACCCAGGATACCAAACAGAAAATCAAAGATAGTTCAGGGGGTCTGCCAGGGAAGTGACAAAGGCCAAAACAAAACAAAAATACAGAACAAGAACAAAAGGCAGGAGCCCAAGGCTGGATAAAGCAGTCCAAAACAGAGTCCAGGGGATTAAGAGGACCGAAGCAATCCTGGGGGGTCAAAGAACCAAAACAAAAAATGCACAGGGCCAAAAACAAAAAACACAGGGCCCAAACAAAAAAACAGCACAAGGCCAGAAAACAGTCCATAATGTTCAGGGGGCTGCCCCGGCCAAGGGGGAGAACTCACAGGCCAGGAAACAGAAGGGTCATCAGGAGGCCGACCGCGCTCCCAGCGATGGTCACGACGGATGATCTCAGGCGGGCGGCTGCATGGCATGTGACGGAGCTGGATGACCTCGGGCGGGTGGCGAAGAGACGAGACAGGAGGCCGACCGCAGCTCCAGCGGCAGCGACGAGGACGAAGGCGAAGGCGAGCAGGAGGCCGACCGCGCTCCCAGCGGCGGCGGCGATGAGGACAAAGGCGAAGAACAGGCTCAGGACACTCGTAGGGCTCGGACAGGGCGGGACCCTCTGAAGACACAGAGGGCTCGGACAGGGCGGGACCCTCTGAAGACACCGAGGGCTCGGACAGGGCGGGACCCTCTGAAGACACCGAGGGCTCGGACAGGGCGGGACCCTCTGAAGACACCGAGGGCTCGGACAGGGCGGGACCCTCTGAAGACACCGGCGGCTCGGACTGAGCGGGACCACCCGGCGGCTCGGACTGAGCGGGACCACCCGGAAGGCTCGGACTGAGCGGGACCACCCGGAAGGCTCGGACTGAGCGGGACCACCCGGAAGGCTCGGACTGAGCGGGACCCTCGGAAGGCTCGGACTGAGCGGAGAACCCCAACGGCTCAATTGCAGGGCGCGCGGCCGTCTCCTCCGACGACTGGGGCTGCTTTGCAGATGGATTGGGTGAGTCTGAAGATGGAAGTGAAGGCAGATGAAGTGCAGGTGCAGGCTGAGGCGGAGCAGAGGCCCGAGGTGCAGGCTGAGGCGGAGCAGAGGCCCGAGGTGCAGGCTGAGGCGGAGCAGAGGCCCGAGGTGCAGGCTGAGGCGGAGCAGAGGCTGAGGGAACCGAGGGGAGCGAAGCTGAGGGAGCAGAGGCTGAGGGGAGCGAAGCTGAGGGAGCCAAAGGGACTAAACGGAGTGAGGGAGCTAGGAGAACTGAAGCTGGGGAAGGTGAAGGTACAGAAGGAGCAGGGACTGAAGGAGCTAAGGGCTTAGAAGCACTAACTGAAGGTGAGGGACCAGGAGAGGGAGCAACTAAAAGGACCGAAGGGAAAGGAGCTGAGGGGACCGAAGTTGAGGGGACCAAAGGAGCTAAGGGAACTGGAGCTGAAGGCGCTAAAGGAACCGAAGGGGATGAAGAGGATGAGGGAACTGAACCAGAGGAGGGAGTTAAAGGGACTTGAGAGGTTGAGGGGACCGGAGAAACTGAAGCTGAGGCTGGGAAAGCTACAGGGGCTGACCGAGTGCGAGGGAAAGCTACAGGGGCTGACCGAGTGCGAGGGGGAGCTGGAGCTAAAGGAGCTGGAGCAGGGTGAGCAGGGTGAGCTGGAGCTAAGGGAGCTGGGTGGACAGGGTGAGCTGGAGCTAAAGAACCCTGAAGGGCTGGAGCTGAAACTAAAGCTAAGGGAGGCTGTGAGGCTGATGCAGGAGCTAACTGAGGCTGAAGGGGAGCTGGGGTCTCTGAAGAAGGGGCTGCTGGAGGCGAAGCTGGAGGCTCTGAAGTTAGTGGCTCTGGTTGCTGGCGTGGGGCTGCTGCAGGCAGCTGGCGTGGAGGCCTTGAGGCTATTGGCTGTGGCTGCTGACGTGGAGGCTCTGAAGCTGGTGGCTGTGACTGCTGAACCATAACTGCCCCCACCCGAGGAACATGAATGGGAGCAGAAGCAGGCCTGTCCTTAGCCTCTTCCTCCCGCGGAAACAAAACGGGTGCAGGTGCAGAAAGTCCCATAGGAACACTGCTCACAGTCAATTCACCGGCCAGTTTATTAGGAACAATGTCAGCCACAGTCTTTACGCCTCGAGTTTTACCAGAAAATGTTGGTGCATCCACTGACTGCACAATGTCAATAACAAAGTCTTTAATTATGGCAGCCAATGAGTCCAAAAGCCATGGAAAACTTGATACCAATCCACATAAACTCTGTGAAATGGCTCGCTTGTTCCCCTCCTTGGGCAAACTTAGCCATTCTTCACATAGATCACACACATAGTCAGAAATGTCCTGCTTCATTTCTTTATCACCTGAAGTCTCAGGAGGGGCATGCAAAATGTCTTTGGCTGGCATTAAGGCAGAATTATCCATAAACTGCAGAGACCTCCCAGCGACGCCAAGCTGGGGCTGTGCAGTGCTTACCGGTGCGGCAGACGAAGGCTGCCGATTCCCTCGTCGTAAACCGCGCTTCTTTCTCCTGGAAGCAGACGGAGGCAGCAGTGAGGTGCAGGACGGCATAATCCGTGGTGGCGGTGAAGAAAAATATCCACCCAACGTGATCGCCGTCGGAACGGGCGGAGGGGTTGCAGCTGGCGGAGCGATCAGCTGCCGTGGCGAGGCTTGGGCTCGATGCTGAGGTGGAGCGCGACGTTGCTGGGACCTTTGCCAGCTGGCTGGCCCGCCCAGGGCCAAGCGAGGGCCATAAAACTCGGACCTGCGGTCCGGGGTGAGCCAGGGGTTCCACCTCATCTTCTCATCGTGGTAATATTCAATTACCCTTGTGCGCTCCTGGAGATCATAGTCCGCGGGGTCCATTGCGTGGTCACGTCGTTCTGTCACGGTGAGGGGCTGTGTGTGGAGGGAAGGACCCAAGTGCAGGACATACGCAGACGTAAACTAAAACCTGTTTATTTCCAGGAACCCAAATAATACAAACACAAAAACTCGAAATCTCAACCAGAGCAAGAACAACCAGAAGCCTGGGAGAAACCAAAAAACCAAAAACCAAAACACACAGCTAGGAGGGGAACACTGGGGAAAACAATGAAAACGACACGACAATGAACAAAGGAAGACTCAGGGCTTAAATACACACAAGGGGATTAGGGCAAGTGGAAACAACTGCGGAAGACAGGTGAACCAAATTAACCTAATGACAAAGGGGAATCAAAACTAAACACCAAACACAGGGAACACGAGACTGTCAAAATAAAAAAGGAACTGACTAAACATAACAGACGCAGACCTAGCACTGAAAACTTGACAAAGAGAACATGCACAAAACAACAAGGGAAACTAAACATAATACTCAAACAATATAACTATAAGAAACATAACCTAAAAAGTATAACAAAGAAAGCTACACAAAAGAAACTCAAAACGCTGGGCCACTGGCCCAGGACCATGACAAATATAACATATTGATGAATATTATTGTAAAAATCATGTCCATCCCTAGAACAGATGCTGATCAAATGGCTGTTTAGAGCCTGCTGCCCTCCTCTTTATACAGTCTATGTGTGGAGCACTTCTAATTTAGCAACAATGAAAAAGCCTCAGGTTAGACACAATGATGCATTCAGGATTTGGCTCAAGCTTCCAAGATGGACAAGTGCAGCCACGTGTTTGTGACCAGTCATGTTTCTGCATTTCATGCTGTTTGGAGAAATTTATGTCCAAATTGATGTCGACTAACTGATTTAGAGATGTGCTCATAACGGCCTTAACTGAGCATGCTCACAGTGACAGCAGATATTGGTCTTGTTTGTGGAAACATGAGGACACAAACATCTTTCTGCTGCTTTCACATTTTTCTTTTTGTTCTGAGCTGGACCTGTGTGTCTGAAATAAGGCATTTATCACCATCACTGACACACTCGCCTTTCATCAAAACACACTTCATTTCAGACAAGAAAAAAAGATGAAGAAGAAGAAATTTCCATGTTGAAGGGAAGTTATGTCTGAAGACAAATGAGGTTCACTTGGTAAATAAGCAGATAAGACAGAGAATAGAAACAGTCAGTGAACTGACCTCAGAGTCTGCAGTCTACATTCTGGACTCTCCAGAAAACCACACAGCTGCTTCACTCCTGAATCCTGCAGCTTGTTGTTATTCAGGTTCAGCTCTCTCAGATGGGAGGGGTTGGACTTCAGAGCTGAGCTCAGAGACACAAAGCTGATCTCTGACAGGCTGCAGCTCCACAAGCTGAAAAAAGAATAAATCAAAGAGATCAAATCATTGATGATCAATCAGATGTGTTCAGGTTTTAAATGTGCAGCTCAACATTATTATGACCTAATCAATGAGCTTTTCTATCAATGAGGAGCATGAATTTGTCCTTCTGATGCTGTGAATCATAATCATGTCAGCTTTCTACACACAGCATCCAGATGAAGTTTTTGGCTCAGTTCAATCATGAAGATCTACCTGCTGACCTGCATTCCTGTCATTGGGCTGCTTCTCTCTTCTTTCCATCATTTCCACTTTCCCACACCGTCAAACTCAATTCTGTCCTCATCAGCCTTTCCAATAATCTTACACGCCTTTGTGAGCGCATCACTTCCTGTTTCCTGTCCTTTCAAAATCAGAGCCATTCTGTCATTCTGCCTTTCACACTCATTTGTGCAACAGCCGTCCTCAGAGAGCCTCATCCAAGCAGGGCCGGATCTAGACTGCTATGTTTGGGTGGGCAGCTAAAAATTATTGGTGGGCGACTTTGTTGAGATGAAGACTGGAGGTTTGAGCAGCCGACTAGTGACCTGCAGGTTGCTGGTTTGAATCCCTGTTCAGACGGTGCCATCTCTGTATCTCTGTGTATCACAACACATCCAACCACAAAAGCTGCTACAACAGGTCAGTGAGAACTACACAGAAAAATAAAACTAGCAGAAAAACTAAACTGGCTCAGCTGCACATGTTAGAGCAGGTTACAACTCTGTGTGTGTGTGCGCGTGTGCGTGTGTGTGTGTGTGGGGGGGGGGGGGGGGGGACTGTAGGCTGACCATCCAATCAGACATTAGAAACTGTATTCATAGTTTCTGTGCTGCTTTTTCCTCCGGCTGAACAAAGGGACATTTTTAGCTTTTGGTGGGCTCAGTTCACTCTGACCCACTGCTCCAACCTGCTGAGCAACCACGTCTCCATCTGCTCCACTGCCACCATCAACACGGAGACTCCAGAGGCGGCATTACGAAGCAGGATTCCCTCCTATCCAGGTAACTTCAGGGTTGACCCTGGGTTTTCTGCACTATGAAGGTGGCTCACTTCTTATCGAGGTTTATTGCCATGGTAACATATGCTGTGAACCTAATTTGCTCCACAGCAGGTTACTGACCAATCAGCTCTCTGGAAAATAGCGCCACCATTCCTAAAAGATGTCTCAGAGCTCTGTGTGCAGACAGTAGGAGGGTCTAAAGTCTTTGTGTTTCCCTGATGAGCATCAGTAGATTCTTAGATGAAACTTTGTTCATTGAGTATTTGCTGTTGGCTGCAAGCAGTTTGATTGTTTTATAAGCAATAATTAATGATCCTAAAACAGGACACCTACACTGTATTTGCTGACCTCTGATCAGCTTTGCATGTAGTCCAAGCCTACATTTGAATTCTGGTTTTGTTCTCTCAGACCGTTAAACACTACAGAGGCTGCAGCTGAAGAATCAAAACTAAAATCAGATTTGAAACTTTGGTGAAATAATTATAATCCATCAGATTCTCCCATGTCTCAGTGATAGAGTTGTGATATTGATGAGTCTGTTAATGCTTTTTTCCTGTCTTCATTTAGCTTCATCTTCAATAATAAAGCAGGTCTTTTCCAGACTTACTGGACAAAGTGTTTAAAGTGCACACTTTTAATATTATGTTACTCTGCAGAGCGTTTCCTCTCACACACACTCAAAGCACTGCTTTGTCTGCAGTAGCTGTGTTGCTTTCAGTCGTACTGTGTGTGTAACGTCTTCATGTTTTTCCCATAGTAGAGCATCATCTTCCACACAGGGGAAACCCTGGGTTAACTTAGCCAGCTGATTACCAGCTTGGTGTGACTGCTTATCCTGATTGCCAATGTTAGGATAAGTGAATCCAGATATCGGAGAGATATCCTGGGTATGTTGAAGTGGCTTCATAGTCCTGGCCTCAGGGGTCCTGTCCTCCTTTCTGCACTCACAAACACACACTACATTTAATATTCTCTGTCTGCAAGGCTGCGAGCTGCTGTGAGTTTTCAATCTTTCAAAAATGCTTTCCACAGGTTTGTGAGGTCAGGAATGCATTCAGTGTTTGTTCGCTTTAAGGACAAATGCATTGTGTTTTTGTGAGCAGCTCTGGGTGTGGACAAATGTGCAACTGTTCACAATGAAACTATCAAATGTGAGAAAAGAGACATTTTACAGGGTTTGGTAGAGGCTGCAGCTGATTCGGTCCCTTAGACTGAAGTGTGAATGCTGCTCAGATGGAGTCTAAGCCCTCAGCAGTACTCCGGCCGCTCCTTTAGAAAGCTGCTGCTGCTGCTTCAGAAGCTCCACAGAGAATCATTCTCCTCTCTTTAACAACGGGGCTGCTGGCCTCCTGCTGCTGAGGCTTCATACATCACACCTGATTCTGCTGCCATCCTCTAACTTCAACAGGTACACTGAGGTAAGTACAGCATATAGTTCTACTTAGAGTTCAGCATACAGCTCTATGAGCTCAGTACTCACTGGAATCTAACAGCCAACATAGTTTGATTACACAGGCTCGTATTACTGCAGTAAGTTTAGGTTTTACTCCTGACTCTTATCTCCTTATTGAAACGAGGCTTCACTCTGAATAATTCCCAACATGTAAATGAAAATAAGACGTGGTCAGAGCTGAGATCAGATGAATTAATGGTTATGGTTTTGATCTGTTTTTATTAAAGAACAAGATATGATCGTGTTAATCAGCACACGTGTCTCTGCTCTGTAGTTTAAACTCTTTGTGATCCTTTTTCTATCAGCTCAGAACATTTGTTGTAACCTAAAAACTCTGTATCTCCATTTTTCATAACTCTGTTAATCAGCAACAGTCAGTGAACTCACCTCAGAGTCTCCAGTTTACAGTTTGGACTCTCCAATCCAGCAGACAACAGCTTCACTCCTGAATCCTGCAGATTGTTCGAGCTCAGGTTCAGCTCTCTCAGATGGGAGGGGTTGGACTTCAGAGCTGAAGCTACAACTTCACAGTGAGTCTCTGAGAGTCCACAGTTAGAAAGTCTGAAACACAAGAAAAGCAATTTAAAGTGATTTAGAAACAGAACACAGAGAACAACCAAAGATAGGAAAACATGACAGACTTTTTAATAATAATAATAATAATAATGATGATCATGGTCCTCCAGCATGACCTCTCTCACACAGAGTGTAGCAGCTCATTTGCTGTTCTTAGAATAAAATTACAAAATTGAGATAAAATGCCATAAACAATATCAAATTAAAGAGGAAAGAAGACCCACTTTGCTATATGATAAAAGTCATTTAGCTCAGCTGGAAACTTTTTTTGGTACCAGTTTTAAGCCTAATCTTAAAAATAGAGAGGGTGTCTGTCTCCTGAATCCAAGCTGGGAGCTGGTTCCACAGAAGAGGGGCCTGAAAGCTGAAGGCTCTGCCTCCCATTCTACTCTTAAGTATCCGAGGAACCACAAGTAAGCCAGCAGTCTGAGAGTGAAGTGCTCTGTTGGGGTGATATGGTACTATGAGGTCTTTAAGCTAAGATGGGGCCTGATTATTCAGGACTATTAAGGTGATTGGTCTATAATTAGCTAAGACAGCTGAGTCGAGTGATGCCTTCTGAAGTAATGGTTTAATTACTACCACCATAAAAGCATGTGGTACGTAGCCCATTAATAAAGATAGATCATTTTTAAGATTGAAGCATTAATTAATGGAAGGACTTCTTTGAGCAGTCTTGTAGGAATGGGGTCTAATAAACATGTTGCTGCTTTGGATGATGTAACTATTGAAGTTAACACAGAAAAATCAATCAGAGAGAAAGAGTCTAAATAAATATCAGCAGTACTGAAAGTAGCTGAACATAAAGATACGTCTGTGAGATGGTTATGAATTTTTTTCTATAATGGTTCAAATTTTATTTGTGAAGAAATGAATGAAGGCATTAATAGTTCAAGTGAAAGGAATACTTGGCTCAACAGAGCTCTGACTCTTCTTTTTAGGACTACGCTTCCTCCTCACACCCAGCCAGGAAAAGGATTTTCCAGGGTGTGGAGCTGAGTCTCCAATTCACTGAGTCTGGCCTCCAAGGCTACAAACAGGCTACATATGTTACAAGTATGGTTACTGCTAAAGGAGACCGAGGAGGAACTAAACATCTGACACACAAAGCAGGAAAGTGCAGGAGGGACAGGCGAGGAAGCCATATATACCTAGACACCACATTGAGCGAGTGGGCCTGTTGCTGTGACACGTCAGCGCGTCCGCCATACTGGATGTGGCAGATATGCACTGTAAACTAATACAAATGAGCTGAACTTGGACTGAACTTCATAAAGTGCCTTTCTACAAAGTTATTTAAGTTAGTACGTTTCATTCACACATTCAGATATTTCTTTGAACAAGAAAAAGCCACCGGCAGAACCAGGCTCAGGGAGGGGCAGTCATCTGCCACGACGGGTTGGGCTGAGGGGAGAGAGACAGGACAAAAGACATGCTGTGGAAGAGAGACAGAGATTAACCCTTTAATTTGGAACCAGCTGTCAGCGACAGGATTTTTCAGTGTGTTTTTAAATTACCGTAGCTCTTGAACCATTTACTCAATTGAAACGGTTTCTCAAAAGCAGAGACTCTGCGCTTTTCTGCAATATTAGGGTCATTATGGTAATATCAGGCACTGGGTTCGATTCCACTTTGGCCCAGGCCTCTCTCTCTGTGTGGAGTTTGCATGTTCTCCCCGTGTCTGCGTGGGTTTCCTCCCACAGTCCAAAGACATGCACTTACTGGGGTTAGATTAATTGGCTACTCTAAATTGCCCATAGGTGTGAATGAGAGCATGAAGGTGTGTGTGGATGTTGTCTGTCTCTCTGTGTTGGCCCTGCGACAGGCTGGCGACCTGTACAGGGTGCACCCTGCCTCTCGCCCTATGTCAGCTGGGATAGGATCCAGACCCAGTTATGCTAGCTATGCTAATTTAGACATGAAATCAGGTGATGAACAGGTTACCTAAATGTGGAAATGAGACTATTTCACACACCTTTTGCTTTAACGTTCTTCCAGGATGAGAAAATTGCTGAGACCAGACTGTAATTGATGCCCTATCTGACACTCAGTGGTGAGTGTGGCAGGGACTGCGAAGATTTTAGTGTGGGGGGATGTGATGTGGCAGAAGTAATTTTAATGGTTTGCGTTTTATTGGGTTTTTTAATACTTGCATGTTTTTTAAACATATTTATTGCATGCTTTTATTGTTGGGTTTTGACTTCCTGCCACATCAATTAGGGGAATGGGCACCACCTGCTGGGGCACCTTGATAAAGAATGGAGGAGCAGCAGAGGGATGAGCAAGCAGAGGAAGCAGCAAGACGGTGCTGCAGCGAGGACACAGAGAAATGGAGAGAAACCATAAAAGCATGGACTGAGGGAATGGAGTGGACCCAAGAGAAAGAGGAGAACCAGCAGAGCTGATACACCGGTGGCCATGGGAGAAAACAACAAGGGACTTCATAATGTGGTGAAGGAAAAAGAGAACTGTGTTGCAATGGCCATGGGGAAGTAAAAAAACTGAAATGTGAACGGGATAATTTACTGGATTCCAAGCTTGCCCTGTTTTAATTTGATTTATGTTTTTAATAAATGGCATGCTATTTAATCCTTAGTTTCCTCCCACTTTTTTTTTAAGTTGCCCTCTGCCTGATTTAAATGAACCGCCGCCTATTCCATGTAACAATAATACAAGTATGATGCTATTTTTACAACAAACACCTGGAACACTGTTTAAGAATGATGAGAATGTCACAGTGTGAATATTTAAAGAACTACTAATCTGCACTAACTGATAATGTTAATCACATCTGGACTCACTCAGCCTTCCTGCAGTTCCTCACAGCTGGGATCAGTCTCTGTCGTCCCTCCACTGATGTGTTGTACTTCTTCAGGTCCAACTCATCCAGAACCTCCTCTGACATCTGCAGCATGTAGGCCAGAGCTGAGCACTGGATCTCAGAGAGCTCCTTCTCTGATCTGTGCTCTGACTTCAGGAACTCTTGGATCCCCTGATGTACTGAGAGGTCCTTCATCTCCATCAGACAGTGGAAGATGTTGATGCTTCTGTCAGGAGAGATTTGATCACTGTTCATCTCCTTCAGGTTGTTGATGGCTCTCTGGATGATTTCTGGGCTGTTCTCTGTCTGACCCAGCAGACCTCCTAAGAGTCTCTGGTTGGACTCCAGAGAGAGGCCATGAAGGAAACGAACAAACAGGTCCAGGTGGCCGTTTTTACTCTTCAAGGATTTCTCCATGACTCTGCTCAGAGAAACGTCCAGAGATGGGAAACACTGACCTTTAACTTGATAATCAGTGATCACTGAATTCTGATCACTGAATTGGAAGAACCTAAAGATCTTCTCTTTGAATGATGTTGGGTTTGAGTGACTGTGCTTTTTTTCTTTTAAGACATTCCCCAGGAAGTCATCCATCACCTCTGTCTTCCTGTTGGTGAAACAGTGAAACATGTAGACTGCAGCAAGAAACTCCTGAATGCTCAGATGAACAAAGCAGTAGACTGGTTTCTGGAAGATCACACACTCTCTTTTGAAGATCTCTGTACAAACTCCTGAGTACACCGAGGCCTCTGTCACATCCAGACCACACTGCTCCAGGTCTTCTTGATAAACATGATGTTTCCTTTCTCCAGATGTTCAAACGCCAGCCTCCCCAGCTTCAGAAGAAATTCCCTGTCAGCCTCCATCAGCTCCTGTGGACTCGTCTCACGTCCCTCATGGTACTTGTTCTTCTTCCTCTTTGTCTGAACCAGCAGGAAGTGTGAGTACATGTCAGTCAGGGTCTTGGGCAGCTCTCCTCTCTGCTCTGTAGTCAACATGTGCTCCAGAACTGTAGCAGTGATCCAGCAGAAGACTGGGATTCTGCACATGATGTGGAGGCTCCTGGATGTCTTCATGTGGGAGATGATTCTGCTGGACAGCTCTTCATCACTGAACCTCCTCCTGAAGTACTCCTCCTTCTGGGCATCAGTGAAGCCTTGTACTTCTGTGAACCTGTGGACATGATTAGGAGGGATCTGACTGGCTGCTGCAGGTCGGGAAGTTATCCAGATGAGAGCCGAGGGAAGCAGATTCCCCTCGATGAGGTTTGTCAGCAGCACATTGACTGATGACTTCTGTGTGACATCAGACACGAGCTTCCTGTTGGTGAAATCCAGTGAAAGTCTGCTTTCATCCAGGCCGTCAAGATGAACAGAAGTTTACAGACAGCGAGCTTCTCTGCTGGGACCTTCTGTAATGTTGGATGGAAAACATGGAGCAGCTCCAGAAGACTGTACTGCTGATCTGGGATCAGGTTCAGCTCCCTGAATGAAAGCAGAATCACCACACTGACATGTTGGTTCTCCAAGCCCTCTGCCCAGTCCAGAGTGAACTTCTGCACTGAGAAGGATTTTCCAACACCAGCGACGCCGTTGGTCAGAACCACTCTGATGGGTCTCTGTTGGTCAGGGAAGGCTTTAAAGATGTCGTGGCACCTGATTGGAGTGTCATGGAGGGTCTTCTTCTTGGAAGCTGTCTCCAGCTGCCTCACCTCATGTTGGGTATGAACCTCTTCACTCTGTCCCTCTGTGATGTAGAGCTCAGTGTAGATCCTGTTCAGGAGGGTTCTACTTCCTGTTTCATCACTTCCTTCGGTCACACGTTCACATCTCCTCCTCAGACTGATCTTATGTTCCTCTAAAACCTCCTGCAGACCAGGATCTGCTAAACAACCAGAAAAACAATGAAAGCAAAGAGAAAGAAAACTCTTTAATATCTGAACATCACAACAAGAAGTCCAGTTTTCAGAAATGAGTCCATCAGCAGACAGATGTTCAGTCTTACTTTGTACACAGCTGCTCTGACTGGCTGTCTGCAGTCCAGCTCTGGTTCTGGATCTTTCTCCACACTGGGGTCCAGGTTCATTACTGAAGTATGGAGGAAGACCTTTGGAGTCGTCACTCTTCATAGACAGACAGCTGGATACT
>CM024201.1:30964622-31027925 GCA_013435755.1 Amphilophus citrinellus
CGTAAATACCCCTACATGACTGTGAAGTGCAATTTCTGAGCTTTCAGGAACACTTTTTTTTTTTGGATAGCACGAATGGTCTCGGAGTTACGGTAAAAAGCCAGCTGATGAAGTTCCTTTGACCAACTGACTCTGCGTTGATACGCTACATCTTAATCAGCTGTTCGCGGCTAGTAAGGTCAGGAAACCCACGATTCAGCAGCTATCACCTGGCGTTAAAGGATTAATGTGATAGACAGAGTGTAGACTGCAAATTTAAAATTTAACATCGAGCAGGCTCCACAAACAACCTGCACAGGCATATACGAATTGTTCATCCCTCAATGAAAGCAGAAGAACAAAACAGGGCAGGTCATTAGGCAGGAGAAACAGGATCAACTCCTCAAAAGGCCCTTGTTTTTTTCTGATTTCCAATCTTTTGTTTTATAATTTGTATTGGAGCACTCTATTATATGTTGAGTACATAAAGAAACGTTTGGTATAAGCCTAATGTATGTTTTTACATTAGTAATTCATTTTACAGTTCTTTTAAAATTAAAATCTGAGGAGCCATTGGGAGCCGAAAGAGTCAGCTCTTCTTTGGGAGCCGTGCCTAAAGAGCCGGCTCTTCTTTGGGAGCCGTGCCTAAAGAGCCGGCTCTTCTTTGGGAGCCGTGCCTAAAGAGCCGGCTCTTCTTTGGGAGCCGTGCCTAAAGAGCCGGCTCTTCTTTGGGAGCCGTGCCTAAAGAGCCGGCTCTTCTTTGGGAGCCGTGCCTAAAGAGCCAGCTCTCTGAAAAGAGCTGGAATTCCCATCACTAATGTTACCTCCATCACCTCAAAGTTCCTGTATTATCCTAACGTTACTACCTGCTTACGTACTATACTTTCCCGCTCACTCTGTCCCTCTGTTTCCCGTTCCAAAGCCTGCATCTCTGGCTGCTACTCTCTCTGTCCGCTGCTGCTGTCTTCACCTACAGCCTGCTGATGCTGGAGCAATGCTGTTACCGAGGACGTGGAGGCTACAGCAGTGAACATGTCTGTGATCAAGTTTTGTATGTAAAAATATGGGAAATTTTCCGCTGTAAAATATGTCGTGATATGACGTCATCACCTAACTTGTATAACTGATCATTTGCATGTAGTTGCAATTGCGGCTGTAGGAGAGAGGAATAACATCAAAGACACCCTAAATATGTTTAGAACTGCAAATGAACTTAATAACTTTAATGCTTTGCCTAGACCCATATTGTATAGATCAATTTTGTCCCGTATTGATAATGTTAGAATATCAAATTTAACGAAAACACTGTTGGGTGCGACTGCTCTATGTTCAACCCTCCTCCTTTATCCGGGTCACTGTTTACAACTTGTGTAAGAAAACTCGCTATCGGCTGTCTCAAAGGTTAATAGCGAGGTTCGGAGATGGGAGGGGAGGGAGCAGGTAGGCAGGCTCAGTGTTTAAGTGAGGTTCGGGAGTTGAAGGGTGGAGTCGAAGTGAGGTCTGGGTGATGCCAAAGCGTACGAAGGTTTTATGTACACAAAACACAGTGACAGCAGAGGATTTCAGGTTTCTGGTCTATCACTAAAAAGTTGCTAAATATGTCACTAGTCACTTTTTAAAAATTATTACATTAAAATACGGAAAATGTACGGGAAAATAATAATACGGGAGGACAGAGTTTCCTGGCCAAAACCTGGAATAATCGATAGAATACTTGATTACTAAAATAACTGATAGTTCCAGCCCTAATGAAATTTGCAACATACCATAAGCCAATGCATCACCTTCTCACATAGGCGCAACAGGATTCAGGTGATAGAGCAATTGTTGTGTGAGAAACTGATGACTTATGTAAAATGTATCCCGGCATTTAAAAACAATTTTTAAAAAAAGAATAAAAGATTGGATTTGTATCGTATCGGCAGATATCCAAATGTAAAATATCGGTGTCTGTATTGGACATAAAAAAGTGGTATTATGCCATCCCTAGTAAAGCAGGAGTGGGCAAACTACGGCCTGTGGGCCACACCTGGCCTGTTGGTCTTTTTATTCTGGCCTGTCAAATATTGGTCCAGAATTGCCCAAATCAAATCATATCATATTTATGACTGATGTTGAGGATTCTGAGAATTGCTACAACAAAACCAACACCAGACTACGATGCACTGGCAAAACAACACTGTTCCCTCTAAAAGTAAATGTAAGTATTAACACAGTAATGCTTTTTTTTATGTTTGTTTGATATGTTTGCATCTGGTGCTGGCCCAGCCCGTCTGTCAAATTTCAAAAAGTCAATGTGGCCCCAGAGCCAAAAAGTTTGCCCATCCCTGGTATAAAACATGCATGGAATGGTAGAGTGTAGAAAGTAAAAAAAAGAGAACAGGCTATCATTAAGCTGGTCCAATTCAGAAGGCTGGTTTCAAAACCAGGACAGGAAGTAATGAGGAAGACAAATGCAGGAAGGAGGAAGCTTTTATACCAAGGTGGAGCTGATGTCTATACCAAGTGTCTAGGGGTCACCACATCCTCCCCCTTAAGAGGGAATTCCCACTGGAAAACCTGGAGAGAAGATTAAAAAAAAAAATCATTCATTTTTCCAGAGTTACATCAGTCAGTGCCAGCAAACAGCCGGCTTGTGGCTGGTTTTTGACAGGCCTGCTACGCGTTTTCAAATTCTTCACTCCTATTTAGTTTTGAGTTCAAAAAAATCCCATCACAGATAAAATTTTCTTGGCTGTGAAATGACATAACTTTAAATAGAATTTTTTTAAATTTTTTATTAAACTTTGAGTTAAAGATTTACAATAGTTATTAAAATATATAGATTTACAATGTTAACATTGCAAAATATCCATTTACAGTCAAGTCCAGACACACACACATACCTCTATACATAGAAGCGTGTGTTGTGCCCTTAAACAAGGGGAATAGTAACAGATAAATGAAGAGGTCGACACTCTGCTCTTGCCTTCACTCGTCTGTATTGAGTGAGGGAAAAGGTACGCGCGGTTTCCCCTACTGAAATCCTAAGGCATTACCAGTGGATCAGTGCACAATCAATTCAGGCAAACCACTTACTCCTCAGCTCTGCATTTCTACTACATATTCTACACAGCAACACAGTCAAAACAATAATAAAATGTTGTGAGGTAAACGGAACAAAGTTATAAAACTAAACAGAATCAAATTTCTTGTCCTCTACACATGTAGAGGTAGGCAGCGCATGCCGTATACAGTAACTTTCAATAAACAAAAAACATAAACAAAACAACACATGAACTCTTACAAGAGGATTACTTAAGACATAACTGTATTTTTTGCATAGGCCAATAGTTTTAATGAAGTTTTTACTATAAATTTTCAGATGTGATAATGTTTTGAAATATAAGTTCAGATTGGTTCGCTTAAAAACCAAATAAAAGGTTTTTTTTTTTAAATTTCATTTTATGTATGTAGAATTCGGCTAGGATAATTAACAAATTGACAATATATTGCTCATTGCTGGAAAAACGTAAATTGGAATAATATGTCATGTTCTCTAAATACAACTTTTTTACCAAAGTATGTTTTCAGATCTACCTGGAAATCTTTCCAAACAGGGTCACATGCACACACTGAACAAATTCGTGTTCTAGAGTTTCTACCATGTAGTTACAAAAAGAACATTTGTCTGTAATGCCAGGGATATAGTTACAAATAGCTGAATTCAGTGGGTAATATTTATGTATAATTTTAAACAACAGTTCTTTAATCTTGTTATGTTACACATATTTATAAGGGAGAGTAAAAACAGAGTTCCATTATGCTGTCCTCAATGGTTTATTCATTTGTGTTTGACTGCTGTTCCTGATCTGGGATTGAGAGGCTTTCTGATGAAGGTGTTGTTTAACTTTTTGTCCAAGATGAAGATGCCTTCAACCGTGATGGTAAAGTTATTCAAAGTAACAGAGTCACACAGATCTGTACTGCATCAGTTAATCAAGTCCAGAACCAGGTGAATATTGTTAGAGATATGGCGTCTACTCATAAATCCACATTGAGATTCATGAATTATTTCATTTAGGCCTGTTTTTAAATGCTTGGCAAGTAAGGAGGTCATAATTTTATAATCACTACTGAGGAATGTTATTGACCTCCAGTTATCAATAAGTAAAGGATCTTTGTTAGTTTTGGGGATTAGAGTAAGAAGTCCTTGCTTCAATGATGGGGGCAGTTCTTCTCTAGAGAGGGCCTCATTAAATACAGCCAGTAAAAATGTAGCAAGTTGGTTGGCAAATACTTTATCAAATTCAGCAGAGAGCCCATCATTACCTGGTGATTTATTGTTTTTAAGACTTTTTATGCTTGTCAGTACTTTGTCTAAAGTGATCTCTTTAGAGCATTCTCTGCTGAAATGAGCACTTATTGTTTTGACATTTTTGATTGAATTTAGAATATTAGAACTTTCAAGGCAATTAGTAGGGAGATAAAGATTGGCGTAGTATTCAGATATATATTTAGATATAGTATTACTGTCTTCGCAGATTATGTCTCCAATTTTAAATTTAGTTATCATATTTATTTTTTGTTTATTTTTCTGAATTTCTCTTTTCTAAACTAAAAAGGTACCTGCTGTTCTTTTCATATATATATATAAATATATATATATATATATATATATATATATATATATATATATATATAATATATATATATATATATATATATAATATATATATATATATCTATATATATATATATATATTTTGGAGCGGAGTTTTCGAGAGACAATGAACCAAGGGTGTTACAGAGCACCATCTTGGCCCGGCCCCCAAAAACAGAAAAAGTAACAACAGACAAAGTATCAAACAAAGTAAATAAGGTGAATGAAAAGAAACAGTGCATTATGGGAACCCCCCAGTAGCCTAGGCCTATAGCAGCATAACTAAGGGTGGTCAGTGTCACCTGATCCAGCCCTAACTATAAGCTTGATCATAAAGGAAAGTTTTTAAGCCTAATCTTAAAAACAGAGAGGGTGTCTGTCTCCTGTATCCAAGCTGGGAGCTGGTTCCACAGCAAAGGGGCCTGAAAGCTGAAGCCTCTGCTCTACTCTTAAGTATCCTAGGAACCACAAGTAAGCAGTTACAGCGCACTGATGAATAAAACAATATCCAAAAAAAATATTGTTGGTGTCTTGATCAGCTGTTTGTTTGAAACTGAACAAACTGTACTCTGAGAAGTCCTGAAATTGTTCTTAGAGCATTTTACAACATCGAGTGACCGAATTAAGCAGCCTGCACATATGTGGCACCTGTAGAGCGTATTTTCATTATATGTCCAAATACCTGCCTGTTGCTTTCAGGTAAGGCTTGTTTTATTTAGTAGTCTATTTTTTTATTCTACCTATATACTTACCTGACTTGCCACCAGGGGGCAGGATGGTCTGTTGGTGATGTTTGGGCTGCGAGTGTGTGTCTGCAGAAAAAATGTGTGCGCAGTACAAAGTTCCCCTGAACTTGTCCAGCCTGGTTCTTCCCATGTGGATTAATAAACTGAATCTTCTTTACACCTATAACATTGTTGCAGTCTGAGTGGTGTAACACATACCGCTATTAAGTATCCTGGACACAACGTGTGTGATTTATTAGACAATTTCTCTTTTGTGTCCCACAAATTTTGCCCTTGTTACGTCCTCATCAGCAGCTCCAGCTCCATTTTATAGAACAGCAATACGCTGAGTTCACTTGAATTATCTTCTAACTGTTGCTAATGTGCCATTTGGGGATAAATCTGATTAGTCAATTTTCACACCTGTGTAACACTTCTGTACAGTTTAGTGTGGAGTGACCCATAGATGCTGATAATCACTGTATGTGTGACGATGTTCATGCAAAGTTTTGTTCAGATTGGCCCACACGTGAAAGAGGAGACATATATACATACATACATACATACACTACGATCATTATAGTAAGATGAAATATTTGTACTCATATTACTGTACTTTATATTGTTTATTGTACTGACCCAAGTTTACAGCAATGACAACCCAGTGAACCTATTTATCTCCATCCTGTAACTCAGCAACCCCTGAAGAAGCTCTTTAAGGGTTGGTCAGAAAAACTAGGGAGACCCCCGAGTATGTCCTCATGAACTAGAAGCTCAAACACAGTCTGAAGTTTTGGACAAAAGCTGATATAACTTTGAGACACTGGACAGGAAGAGAACACAGAGAGTTTTGACATTTTATGAAGTCTGACATGAGACAAACCACACATACTCCATCCTAACCTTCACAAGTTCAGTCACAACAAACACTGATGAATCATTCTTATAAAATCCATGACAGTAGTGTCCCACCAAGCCTGGAGAAACAGAAGGCTCTTGGTTGGCAGCAGTGGATGTTGTTTGGTGGCAGCGTTCTTATCATAGCCCAACAGAATGTCAACAGACCGAGTTTAACAGACAGACCAGCAGAAGAGGGACTTTGTGCAGTTTCTGCCATCAGCACAGGTGAATGATGCAGTCGCACCTTTTCCTCTGTTTTAAAGAACCGAAAAACTTTGATCTTAAATGGATTAACTAGATTGACACAGCAGAACTGAGTTTAGGTGGAAGAGGAAATAGTTTGATAGTCTGGGTTTGTTTATGAGTCAGTTGATACATTTGGCATGTTTTTATCTAACCAGAGACCTCTGTTCAGACGAGGCCAAGAAGAGTTCTTCAGAATATAGTTGGAAATCTTACAGAAACCCAAATGCTCTGATTGGCTGTGAGACGTTCTCAACATGTTGAAACTACATCTAACTGACACAGCCACTCGAAACACTAGGATACCAGCACAATGTTCCCCATGTGGAACCCATTTCCTCATGAAGCAGAGAACCTTTGGCAGCACTCTTACTGTCTGCATCAGAAAAGAACACAATCAAAAAAGTCACTCAGAGGTGAATCAGCCTGTTGTTTGACTGCTAGTTCACTGTGGGAAACAGCCAGGAGTGAGTCAGGCACAGACACGGCCACATTCTCAGGTCCACCTTGCTCAACTTCAGGTTCACCTTTAATGTCGCGCATCATTTGATTACACATGGATGACTTCAGGAACACAGTGGACAGCATCAGGCATCTCTGCAGCAGAGCTAAATGTCACAACAGGAGGTGGTGGTCCTCTACAGGGTGTATCCAGCCTGCACCCCCCTACAGACACACACACACACACACACACACGCCCGCATGCACGCACACAAACACACATTTTTCTTCTAAGATATTTGCTTAATTTAGTGAATTTAGATGAAAAAGGAAGATCAGTTTTATTTGATGCAAAGATTATAGAGATGTGAAAGCGATGCTCTGTTTACATGACAGTGCAATGAAAACATTTTTGTCTCTAAAATCAGTGAATAATCATGACTGATAGTCGAGATCTCAGCACTGAACAAAATAATTATGATCATCATTTTAGCCATAATCATTCAGCCCTAATAGTCTGTATGCCTGCTACAGTGAGACAGAAAAATCAAAGAAAAAAATCTTTAATCTCCAGAGAAATTATGAAGTTATTTAACAAATCTTTTGTATTTTTCAGGAAAAAGCTGTTAAAAAGCTGCTTTTGGAAACACTGAAGAAGTTGAGTGAACACGAACTCACCAAATTCAGGCTGTTTCTAAAGTTCACGTGGTTCAAGATGGACCTGCCACAAATACAGACATATATAAACACGGCAGAAGAACTAGTGGATCTGATGGTGGATGAACTTGGTCAGCAGTCTGTGGAGGTGAGCAGGGAGGTTTTAACAGACATGAAGAGAACTGATCTGGTGCAGAGGCTGTCAGAGAGCAGCTCAGGACTCAAAGGTAAGATAAAGTCATCTGTCAGAGTGATCTGTAATAATGTCAATGAATATGGTGTGATTATTCTTAACTGTGTGTAGAAGAATTTAAACCATAATATTCCAGCTGACACTGAAAGAAGAATCCATAGATTTCAATCAGTATCTGTGAGGGAAAATCACAACAAGAACTGAATAATATCAATTTATGATCATCTTCAAATGAAGGAATGTGTTTCCTCTCAGTGTTTTTGGACAGAAGTGGATAAATTAACACGTTCAGGTTTACAAACACAATCAAACTACAAAGATTTTAAATCAAACATACAGTGGCTTGCAAAAGTATTCATACCTCTTGAACTTTTCCATATTTTGTCACATTACAACCACAAACATAAATATATTTCACTGGAATTTAATGTGAAAGACCAACACAAAGTGGTATACAATTGTAAAGTGGAAAGAAAATTATACATGATTCAAAACATATTTTACAAATAAAAAACTGAAAAGTGCGGTGTGCAAAAGTATTCAGCTCCCTTTTCTCTGAGTGCAACCAATTGCATTCAGAAGTTGCCTGATGACTGCAAATGACTAAACAGAGTCCACCTGTGTGTAATCTAATCTCAGTACAAATACAGCTGCTCCGTGACGGCCTCAGAATATTGGGGAGTAAACAGCATCATGAAGTCCAAAGAACACAGCAGACAGGTCAGGAATAAGGTTCTGGAGAAGTGTAAAGTAGGCTTAGGCTATAAAAAGATTTCCCAAGCTTTGAACATCTCACGGAGCACTGTTCAATCCATTATCTGGAAATGGAAAGAGTACGGCACAACTGTAAACCTACAAAGACAAGGCCGTCGACCTAAACTTACAGGCCGAACAAGGAGAGCACTGATCAGAGATGCAGCCAAAAATCCATTGTTTAAAGATAACCATAAAAAGTCCCGGTTGCAGTTTGCCAGAAGCCATGTTGGGGACACAGCAAACATGTGGAACAAGGTGCTTTGGTCAGATGCGACCAAAATTGAACTTTTTGGCCAAAATGCAAAACACTGTGTGGCAGAGAATTAACACTGCACATCACTCTGAACACACCATCCCCACTGTCAAATATGGTGGTGGCAGCATCATGCTCTGGGGCTGCTTCTCTTCAGCAGGGACAGGGAAGTTGGTCAGAGTTGATGGGAAGATGGATGGAGACAAATACAGGAAAATCTTGGAAGAAAACCTGTTGGAGTCTGCAAAAGACTTGAGACTGGGGCAGGAGGTTCACCTTCCAGCAGGACAACGACCCTAAACATAAAGCCATGGCTACAATGGAATGTTTTCAAACCAAACATATTCATGTGTTAGAATGGCCCAGTCAAAGTCCAGACCTAAACCTAATCGAGAATTTGTGGCAAGATCTGAAAACTGCTGTTCACAAACGCTCTCCATCTATTCTGACTGAGCTTGAGCTGTTTTGCAAAGAAGAATGGGCAAAAATTTCAGTCACTAGATGTGCAAAGCTGGTGGAGACATACCCTAAAAGACCTGCAGCTGTAATTGCAGCAAAAGGTGGTTCCACAAAATATTGACTCGGGGGCTGAATACTTTTGCACAACACACTTTTCAGTTTTTTATTTGTAAAAAATGTTTTGAATCATGTATAATTTTCTTTCCACTTTACAATTGTATACCACTTTGTGTTGGTCTTTCACATTAAATTACAGTGAAATATATTTATGTTTGTGGTTGTAATGTGACAAAATATGGAAAAGTTCAAGGGGTATGAATATTTTTGCAAGCCACTGTATTCAGGTTATTGAATCAGTGACTTTCTTGTGTAAATGTTGTTTTAAAGCTCTTTGAACATCTTTCCTTTGAAAACATTTTTCTTTCTTTGTTTCTGCTTCATTGAATTCTTGCATTTTGAGCTCATTACTATCAGTCTTGTATTGTAAATGATTCTTTATGTGCAGCTTTGACTGGACTTAAACTCCACTATGGAGACAGACAGACGACCTGTATGAGGTAGATTATTAAAAAGTCTTTGCAGTGATTTCTCTGTGATTGTGTAACTATGGCCTCCTCCTGCCTTCAGTCAGCACAGCTGAGACTGAAATATTAAAGCTTTTTATTGTCAGGACTCAGTGTTACACTCAGGATGAGCTCACATAAAGGACACACACAGTGTGTGTATTATGTAGTTACAGTTTGGATTCAATGTGTTGCAGCTGCAGGAACATCAGCTGAAGGATTTGATGTGGAGGACACAGAGAGAGGTCAGTGCCCTGAAAATCAATACGTTTAAACAATAAAGTCATTGATATTAACATAAAAACATGAACAAAATTATTGAGTGAAACTGAACTGGATCATTTCCTCAGAGTTTGATAGTTTTCCATTGATGGCAAATGTGACTTTATGTTGACAAGTGTAATGTTATTAATTGAGCTTACAAAGATAATTAGGATTAAATAAAGTGTCAGTTATTAAAAAGGGTCTGATTATTAATGCTGATGTTAAATCAGTCATGAATGAAGCTTTTAATATTTCTTTTCTCTCAGAGAAACACTCTGAGGATGAACGTTGGCCTGCACTGATCCACCAAGTGAGTAACGTCACATCTGTCTGACTTCAAATGATGCAGCTTTCACTGAAAAATGCACGTTAGAAATCTACAATAGAAAACAGATAAAAACTCATTTGATTTGATTTTCAGTGTAAAAGTAGAAATGTCAGAGCTTCAGGCTGTCCAGTGAGGTCGGTCTTCAGCAGATCAAAAAGTCCTGAACTTGTTAACAGAAGCAGAATAATCAATAATCAGGTGTTTGTGATCATTCTGACAAATATGACCAATGACATCATTACCTGATGTGATGGCTGATGGAACTTGAAACACACGTACATTTCTAAAGTGTTGATGAATGTAAACAGAAAACCTGAAACCAAGTGAGGAATTACACATTTATGTCATGAAGATTTTCTTTGAATTTTGCAGGTAGAAACGATGGAGTCTGTTATTGAGCTGCTTTTGGAAACTCTGGCTGCTCTGAATGACCAGGAGCTCAAAGAGTTCAAGCAGGTCCTGCATCAAATTCATCAACTCGGACACAAATATGACTCAGACTTCACAGGGATGCTGCACATGAGGGCAGACCTGCAGGACACAGTGTTTGTAATGGTGCAGACTTACGGCCAACAGTCAGTGGAGAAGACCATGGAGGTTTTAAAGATGATGAGGAGGACTGATCTGGCTCAGAGGCTGTCAGACTGCAGCTCACTGCCTAGAAGTAAGACAACAAAAACAAAACTCATTAAAATCATAAAACTGTTTATGACGTCTCAGAAGCTTCTCAGTAACGTCTTCTTCTTTTATATTATAAATAATAATATTTGTAATACTCTGGGAGAAGGAGAGAAAGTGACTCCTTCATACTGTTTATTATTGCTGAGGAGGTTTAAGTGTCATTTTGCATATTGTACATTTTTACAAAGTCATATTTCCTGAATAATTGTCAGTCAGTTTTTAAATGTGTTTGTCATGAGTCACTTTTCCCACTTTTGTCCTCAGAGAAACACTCTGTGGATGATCGACGCTCTGCACTGATCCACACAGTGAGTCATGTCACATCTCTGATTCAGTACAAGACAGCAGATGCAGGCTGAAAGTCAGAGTACTGAAGTATCATCTGCTCTCATTTCCATCATTTTCTCATGATTTATGCTGGATGTTTGTGAGAAACTGAAGCTTCCTTCAGTTTGAGTCCTTCAGCAGTAATTTGATCCAACACTAATGTCAGGATGTCTTTACCACTGAGGATGAGCTGAGGAAATGTCAGCATGTACATTTGTCCTGACTGTTCTCTTCAACAGGACAGAGAAATCTGAAAAGATCAACCACTCTAAGATTAAAGATTCAACTTTATTGTGCTTAAAATATTTGATAAAGAATTAAAGATCATCTGAAAGCTGAAATCATGGAAATAGTGTTGAGTGATATTTTTCAGTTTTTAGCTGCACAGTATGTGAGAAGAACTGCAGCCTGTAAATAAACACGATTCAAAATCATAAAGAGGATCACTGGTTTGTGCTTTCTTCACAGTTCTGATAAACATGCTGTAATCAATATAACAGCCCATGTTTGGCTAAATATATGAATAAACTTCTGACCCATGAATGTACTGACTGTTCCAGGTGGCAACAATGGCAGCTGTTAAACATCTGCTTTTAGGAACTCTGAATGATTTGAGCAACGAGGAGTTCAAGAAATTTCAGAGGTTTCTACGGGTATTTTTCCTCAGAAGAATCTGTTATATTCCTCATGGAGGTTTGAGCCGTCATCAGTCAGAGCAGACTTTGTGGATCTGATGGTGGATGAACTTGGTCAGCGGTCTGTGGAGGCGACCAGGAAGGTTTTCTTGTACATGAAGAGGACTGATCTGATACAGAAGTTATCAGAGAGCAGCTCACGATCCAGAGGTAAGACCAACAAAGCTGCATGAGTGTAAACTCTGTGTCATCAACAATGTAAAATCTCTGAAATCTGAGATCAATAACTGATCTGATTTATTGATTTCATCAAATGACCAATAAATCCTGATGACTGTTGCAGGTTTTTGTGTTGGTGGTGGCATGGTGGTGCAGTGGTTAGCACTGTCACCTCACAGCATGAAGGTTCTGTGTTTGAGCCTCCTGGTTGGCTGGAACCTTTCTGTGTGGAGTTTGCATGTTCTCCCTGTGCCTGCATGCTTTTCCTCAGAGTGCTCTGGTTTCCAATACAAACACATGCTGGTTGGGTTTATTGGTGGTTATCAGTTAGCTGTAGGTGTCAATGATTCTGTCTCTCTTTATTACCCATGATGGACAGGTGTACTGTCTCTCTCCCTGTTACCTCTAAGATAGGCTCCAACTTTCCACTAGTTTATTAGATGATGAGTGGATGGACAGTTTTTATATTGGGTTCTGTGTCATTTTGTTGTGTGTCTTCTTAAATCTGATTCTGCTTGGATGTGTGATGAGATTTGAATCCTCAGAGTTCATTTGAAATGTCTTTTCTCCTCAGAGAAACTCTCTGTGGATGAAGATGAAGCTGCACTGTTGAAGAGAGTGAGTGTGACTTTACACAACTCAGCTTCATTCAGTAGATTCAGGTTGTAAATCCTCCTCATCTTGAACATTAAACATGATGAAACAGACAAACCATCTTTAAACTGGATGATTCTCACAGTGTTAATGTGGAGCTCTGCAGCAATAATGTTATCACCACTGATGACAGAATGAATGATCTACTGCTGAAGATGAAATCAGGAAATGTCATGTTAGATATTTGTTTGTCTTTAAAACTCTTTAAAATTAGAAGTTTATAAGTATTTATTAGTATAGTTCATTCACTCGTTCTACTTTTTTCATGTTTTACAATAAAAACAAACTTTCTGTCAGAGAAATAAAAACATTTTGTGTTTTGTTACTAAAGTTTTGGAGACACATCTGTAAGCATTCATATCATCAGTACCACAGATATTACCAGCTGTGTTTGAGTGATCCTTCTGAAAAATATAAATATGAATGAAGATATGTTTTCATTAATTTTTGATACGTCTCCTACAGTGACTCTGAGAAAATTCAAAGAAAGAAATCCTTAAATCTCCAAACAGAGAAATTTCACAGTTGATTAACAAATCCTTTGGATCTTTCAGAAAGAAGAGCTGGAAGCTGTGAGACAGATTCTTTTTGAAACACTGAAGGATTTGAGATTTGAGGATCTCAACAAATTCAGGTGGTTTCTGAAGTTCACGTGTTTCAAGATGGGTCTGCCACGAATACAGTCATATAGAAACACGGCAGAAGAACTAGTGAATCAGATGGTGGATGAACTTGGTCAGCAGTCTGTGGAGGCAACCAGGGAGGTTTTAACAGACATGAAGAGAACTGATCTGGTGCAGAGGCTGTCAGAGAGCAGCTCAGGACTCAAAGGTAAGAGCAGAAAAATCCTGTTACCTGTTGTGCGTCACTCAAAATACATTTTTATAATTTACAATAAACATGTTCAGATGACTTTTAATCGATTACAGACATCAAAATCAGTGGTCAATGCAACAGCATTACAAAAATAACTTTACAGAAATCATCAGAACTGAATCCAAACTCTGTGTTTTCATGATGTCACTGCTGAGAAGATTATATTCATCTTTAAACACATACACAAACAAGTTTCAACATAAATGTAATCAGATTACAGTCAGACTGCCTGCAGCTGCCTTTAAAGTCCTTTTTCCGTCAGTGCGCCCGATTACAACAAATGATTGATGGTTGATCAGTGTGTTATGAGTCTGAAACATCTTTATACAGATGAGTCTTATTCACACAATGATTGCAGTCAATTATCCAGACACTCAAACACACAGAGGAATAAAGGAGGAAAGGAACAGAGGAGGGAAGTAAAAACACAAACTACACGAGGAACTAACCTTAAAAATGAAACTGGAAGTAAAAAATAAACTCACACATGTAAACAGTCAGAATGCAGAGTGGAAATGCAGGAAACACAGAAAAGAGCAAAAACCACCAGAAGCACGAAGATACAAACTATTGATCCAAAACAAGGATCACAACAGTGAGCGTGACAAGAACCGGCTTCACTTGATGAAGTGTTAAAGCTGCACAGAATCAAAAACTGATGTTTTTGAAGCGTTTGGGGCAATATTTAGACAATAAAGTAGATCATACAAATTCAGCCTTTCCTGCCAGTTTTTTAGGTTTTAGTACTGAAACTTCACTTCTTGATCTTCTTAAGTTTTTGTCCTTTACTAAGAAAACTGGAGGGATGAATTTAGCAGAATTTGATGGTTGTTCTGTGTGTAGTTCATAAGTGTAGAGCAGCTGGTGGAGTGACGTGGTGTGACGAGCTATAGAAGAATCCACAGCAAACACCGGGCTCAGGTGGACTGAAGTGTTCACACTGCTGAGACTCCTCCGGTCCCACTCGCCTTCCTGTGACCTCAGCAAACTAAAAATACGGAGCAGTCCTCATGAAGTGTTTCTGATTGTGAAGCTGATCTCAGGGCTTTAATATTGGGTACATGTTGAGACGGACTCTGAGTCTGATGTTTGAAGCATCTCCATCTCAGACTCTCTTCTGATTGTCAGCAAAGTTTCTTCCACTTTATGTCCTGAGTGTTTGATCACAGATGGATTCAAGATTTCATTTGCTTCACTTGCTATTTTGTGGCAAAGAAAAACATTATTTAGTTCACACATCGAGGCAGTCTGTCATTATTTATTGTTTTCTTTCTTCCTCAGAGAAACACTCTGTGGATGAACATCTGTCTGTACAGATGCAGACAGTAAGTAACAATAATAATGAATTAATACAAAATCCTGATTACATTGGATTAATCTGTCATCTACAAATAAAGTTATTACCAAATCACATCACTTTTTGTCTGCTTTGAATTTTGTCAGGCATTAACGATCCAATCAGACAGAGAGAAGCTTTTGGGAATGTTGGGTGATCTCAGACAGAACGAGCTGGAAAATTTCAAGTGGTTCCTGGGGAGCAGCGATGCTGTGATGGGGCTGCCACGTATCCCAAAGAGCCGATTGGAGGAGGTCACCACCTGTGACCTGGTGGATCTGATGCTGCAGACGTACACAGAAAAGTCTGTGGAAGTGACCAAGAACATCTTTGAGAAGATTAACAGGAATGATCTGGTGCAGAGGCTGTCAGAGAGCAGCTCAGGACTCAAAGGTACGTTCCATGAAAAAGAAATAAATGTGGTCTGCAGAGCGTGGTCTGTTAGATTTTATGGTTACAGCTGCCATGAAATTCAGTCAGACATTGATGGTCCCCAGAGGATGAATCCCAGTGACTTTAGTTAGTCTGGACATTTCCTCTCGTACCACCAGCAGGTTGACATTTTCATTTCCAGTAAAATATTTCAGACTGTTGGCTGAGTGTCATGAGCTTTGGTGCTCAGATGATTTACCAACAATGAGTTTGGTGGGTCTCTGAGTTTGAGGCAGCTCATATCCACAGCTGATTTTGTCCAGTACTGCAGTATTTCACTGTAGTCTGTAGAAGTGATCAAAAACAAGTTATCTGACTTTTTCTCTGTTTTTGTCATTAATTTTGTTTTTCTTCAACTTAGACTTCTCTCAGTTGCACGTCCTGCTGAACATGTTGCTCTCATGTTTGAGCAGCACTGCACAGCACAAAGTGATCAAGCAGCAAAACTTAGCATGATTTTATATGTCAGCATAACATCATTGATTTGCATGATCTGTGTCTCAACAAGGACGAGAAACTGGAGGTTCAGAGTCTGAGGATTGTGGAAGCGTGATGGTAATCCCTCACACTCATCCTAAAGTTTATTTGTTTTTATTTATGTGATTTTACAAAAATAAAGTTGTGTACATATTTCCTAAAGTGAGTGTCCTCTGCAGCAGGACTCCAGTGACTGGACTAAACTTGAACCTGAGGTGAACGGTACAGATGCAGACGAGGCTCCAACTTACAGGTAAATTAACTTCCTGAATCCTGCAGCACAGCAAATTCAATGTTTCTGGTAGCATCAAATAAATTCAGCACAGCTATTCATATTCACTCTGTTGTCTCCCTTCATGATCATATATTTAATTCCCATGTTAGCCTTCAGTTTGAAGCAGGACACTTTGAATGCAGTGTCTCTGGCTTGCGCTGGGTCTGTAAGGAAAAGGCCAGCTTTCAGTACCAGTTTGGTTCTTGGGAGGGACACATGGAGAGGATGGAAAGCAGAGGATACATGCCTGCAGGTCCCCTGATGGGCGTCACACTCACTGCTGGGAAGTTAAATGAAGTTCACCTGCCACACTGGATCTGCACAGGTAAGAGGACATGAAGGAAATCATTTCAGATGTTTCAAATTTGTGACAGTGAGTGCACAAACTGTTAGAATCTGTTCATCTCACTCAGTGTGTGTTGTTGTGTTCTCATGCAGATGACATCCCTGACATACTGGACAAGTTTGCAGTCCTTCACGTAGATGACTGTGGAGATGTTGTGGAGAAAGTGTCTGAGGTCACACCATCACATGTCAAGATAATGGAGCCAAATTTCTCTCTAATAGGAGCTCTGATAAGTTTCTTCTTTCCTCCAAAAATCAGCTGTTTTATGCTGATGTACTATAAACCCAACACATCATTCCTCAAACTCCATGTTTATCCAATGCGACAGGATCCTGCTCTGGAACAGGTAACTGAGTATCTCAGTGTGGTAACACTTTTTAATAACCACATTAGTAAGGTATAAGTAAACACTCAGTTCATTTATAAACCATGAATGTTATTTTAGTGGACATTAGTGTGTAATTTATAAACACAGTTATAAATGCTTTATTCTTCATTAATAATATTTTAATATTTTTAACGACAGCATTTAAATACTTTATAAATGATGGATTAAAAATTTCTACACAAAATATTACATGAAATTCAAACAAGTTATTTATGAGCTGTTAATGGTTCATGTATCAGTTAGAAGGTCTAATTAAATGATTACTTATACATGATGATTAAGATATGCACTAATTAGTGAGTGCATTAACAGAGGTTTTATAAATGCTTGTTAATTATTGTAACTCATGGTTAATTCAGGCAGTTACTAGTTATTAATTTAGTCTTCTGTGTGAGCTCATCTACAGTGAGGACCATCTGTGCCTTATGAAGCATTTATAAATGAAACTGAAAGGTCAGCAGGACCTCGAGACTCCAAAAAGTCTCAGATATCTTTACAACAGAGAACAGAAACAGACAAAGCACAAAGTGATGCAAACATACAAATATTTATTGCAACATGTGAACATGACTCACTTCAGGTTTACAGAATACTGAAATATAATCAGGACCAGAGTCTGAGTTTGTAGGAGAGAGAGAGACACTGAGCAGCTGGAGCCACAGGGTTACCCTCAACTTCAATATATTGACATTATATTGAAAACATCTTTCAATTAAAAAAACATGAATAAGGTTATCATGAAAAAATGTGAGTATTTCACAGAGCTTCACAAACAAGTGTAAACACATAAACAATCATATTAAACTGATAAACTTGCCTTTTTTGTTAAACAGAGAACAGACAAGGACGAGACCTCAGATGGATACAAAAGGCTCAAAAAGCCACACCCAGACAGGTACCTGCAAACTGAGCGTGCTTTCAGCCTCAGAGCCGACATGGAAACAGCAAAAATCCAACCAGAGGTAAAGTTTGTAACATTTGTGCTGGATGAAACCTTCCTGCTGACAAGATTTAAGCCCTCACTGTAGGCTTAGATGCACCTGTACTCTGAAACATACATGTGCAGTCATGTCTGAAGGCTGGTTAAGGACACATGTTGCTGTTTTGATCACAGACATGACCACTTAATCCTGATCAGATAGCAAACAAGGACTCCATGAATTTGATGCGTTCCAAGTTTGCTCATTAGCATAGACTGTATATAGAAGATGGCCGTAGGCTCTGAGGGAGGTGTACTATGAGGGAAGTTCATCACAGCCAGCTGTTTGTGGCTCAGTGATGATAACAGGTATTACAACAGTGAGCATCAGCTGTCTCTGCTGATCCAGGCTCTGCTTCAGGCTCTGCTTGCTCACACAAAAAGACGTGTTTGAAGCTTTATTTCAGTTTTCTTCTGCACAAAACTGAGTGAATGAGTGCTGCTGCTGCAGAGACAGTATCAGAGAGAGTGAACAGGTGACACAGATAAATCCAGGATAAAAAAACAATGACAAATATATGTGAAGAGAGCAGAGCTGCTCCTCCACTATATGTGTATATATGTGGGTTATTTTACACATTTATTTATGTATTTTTATGAATTTGTTCCACAGGAGTTAACCTTCAGATATAACAGCCTGAACTTCTATGAAGTGTACATTAAGGATCCAGAGGAAGAACTCAACCTTACCCTCGTAGACTCAAATGATGGTGAACCAGAGCATGAACCAGTTTGGATGTGCAGAATTTATAAAGGTCAGTGGTTATTAAACAGTACAGACAACATTGTCATTATATGAAATATAATTGTGTGTCTAAATTAACTGTTTGTGGTGAATGTAGCACAACACACAGTATATCATATTTATATTTTCTTTTGATTCCAGATGATTATTCAGCATCTGGCCGTGTTGAAGGTAAGAAATTACACTTAATGAGTACAAAGAGGAACTTTGTGTTTCACTCATTATAACCTCACACATGCTGCAGTTTGATTAAAGTGGAGCAGAGCTGAGTCAAATAGTATTCATTGGAGTGTTGTCGTCCTTTGGTGGGACTGCTGGAATATTATCAGCATTAATGTGCTGAGTCTGCGATGATTCATATTATCCAGTTTTGTGTATATTGTGTTTTTGGACAGTGAAACATTTTTGTAATTTTGCCTCTGAACACCACCACAGTGGATTTTAACAATCCAGCCAAACTATCAAGATGTGACTGAAGTGCAGAGCTTCAGCTGTTTGGGAATTACAGCCATTTTAATATATAGTCTCATATTTTAAAATACAATTGAGTGACAGGCAGTTTGATGGCCAGGTGAGGTCTGCTCCCTCGTTATTTCACCACAGACAAACAGATGAAAGATCTGGAGTTGATTCTGAGTGTTGAGCTTGTATCTGGTCGCTGTTTGCTGGAGCTTGTTCTTAGTGAAGGAGGCGATCGTTAGGCTGAACAACCAAAACAAACTCTGCTTTAATCTTCCCCAGTTTAACTGTTCATAATTTATATCATTCAGTCTTTACTGATAGATGATGGCTCTCTTACAGCCAGAGCAGATGTTTCAGAGTTCAGTAATAGACCCTTTCACTGTTTATAAACAATGATGACGTAGGTAACGATGCTTGCACATTTTGAAACAGAAATGTGGCGTTCAATAGCGTTTCAATCTACAAGAATGGATTATCAATGAAAGATCGTGAAAACTACCTGTAAAAATTAACTTTGACCATTGGCAACCGATTCCCCGATTCCTGTGTTACGTTATAGCAAATGGGCCGATATCCAGTGGCCAGATATATATGTGTATTTGGTGGAGAAACCCAGTGTATATACTAGAAAGAAGTTAAATGCATAGAAGTCACTGGATGCTTATTTATGTTGTCTGTGGCCATGTACTGAACAAATATCATGACATAGACTCTGAGTTTTGTGTCTTGAAGACAGAAGTTCTTCCAAGTCAACAACAAGGAAACACGACTGAGGCTTGGGTCATTGTAAACAAGTCAGAGAACTCAGTCTAAAACTTAGCATATGGTCCAGAGCAATAAAAGAAAGCATGACTACTGCAAGACAGAGAAATTAAATAACTGACATGTGCTTCTGATGTTGCTACAGTCTGATGTGCAAGTTAAAATTGAGTCGACTAGCTTAGCAGGAAGACTAGAAGCATGAGTGCACATGCAGCCTGGATTTGTCTAAAGTTTAAAAACTGCTGCCTACTATCAAATCTAAGGCTCACTGATAGTTTCCATTGTTTGTGAATACAGATAATAGGATAGCTGTGATTATGTTAACCATCACTGACTTAGCTTAATACAGTGGGGAAATAAGTATTTGATACACTGCTTCACAAGTTTTCCCGCCTACAAAGAATGGAGAGGTCTGTAATTTTTATTGTACACTGCTCAAAAAATAAAGGGAACACTTAAACAACACAATATAACTCCAAGTAAATCAAACTTCTGTGAAATCAAACTGTCCACTTAGGAAGCAACATGGATTGACAATCAATTTCACATGCTGTTGTGCAAATGGAATAGACAACAGGTGGAAATTATTGGCAATTAGCAAGACACACTCAATAAAGGAGTGGTTCTGCAGGTGGGGACCACAGACCACTTCTCAGTACCTATGCTTTCTGGCTGATGTTTTGGTCACTTTTGAATGTTGGTGGTAGCATGAGACGAACTCTACAACCCACACAAGTGGCTGAGGTAGTGCAGCTCATCCAGGATAGCACATCAATGCAAGCTGTGGCAAGAAGGTTTGCTGTGTCTGTCAGCGTAGTGTCCAGAGGCTGGAGGCGCTACCAGGAGACAGGCCAGTACACCAGGAGACGTGGAGGAGGTCGTAGGAAGGCAACAACCCAGCTTTTAGCAGTTCAGCTTGGGCTTTATTCTGTATATCCAGAGGTTGTTAGTTAGCAGAGGTGGCAAAAGAACACTCATCACTTAAGTAAAAGTACGTATACTTATGTTAAAAATACTCTGGTAAAAGCTAAAGTGCTGGTTCACCTTCTTTACTCAAAGGCCTTGAAATATACTCGAAGTATAAAAGTAGCTCTTTGGAGGACATTTCTACCAGCAATTTTTTTGTTTTGCCAAGCTAACTAAGCCTCATGTCATTAATATCAATACAAAATAATTTTAATACAAGGAAATACAAACTTTATTTAAACATAAATTCTAATAAATGTAGCTTGAACTTCAGTTATGCAGAACACGAGCAGAGAAAAACAAAAGGAATGGAAAAACAAACCAAAACAAACTAGCTCTATTTGCTCAGTGAGTGGATCTAATCTGCATCATCACCTCAAATTTAATTTGATGTTTACTGTCCGTGATGTAACCTAACACTGACCATGAGCAACACAGTCTGTTCTGCACAGTCTAACATTACTGTAAACTTCACCACAGCCCTGCAAACTACCAGTGTAGTCTGCATGAAACTGCCTGGTATGTTCATGCAGACTTTCAATAGCACAAAGTTACATCAAAGTAAACTTCATTTCGTCTTTCAATATGAAAAAATGTCATTCCAGCAACGTATCATTAAAGATCCAATATCCAACATGAATGAGGACATTACAAGTAACCTTCAAATTTCCAGTTTATCAAATGTTCCTCAGGAGTCCTCACCTTTAAAGAGCTTCATCTCTGCTGTGCCGTCTTTCTCCATCTCTGAGTGAACTTTTCATTTCTTTTTCTTTTCCTGGGAAATAAAGCAAATACATCATTCATGTCACATTTAAATAGGAAATAAACAGTGAATGTTTTTTTTTATTGTGAAATAAATCAAAGTTTTCAAGCATTTTGTCATGAAAGCTGATAATGTAGTGAATGAAAGCTTCATATCATCAACAATCCTGATCTGTCTCTGTCATTTCCTTCTTTTCTCTTCAGGCAAACACTTTGTGGATGAACACAGACGCGACCTGATCCAGAGAGTTAAGAACATCTTACTCATTTTGGATGAGCTCCATGACAATGACGTTATCAGCAAAGAAAATTATGGCAAAATTAGAGCTCTGCCTACCTGTCAGGAACAGATGAGGGAGCTCTACAAGATTTCCCTGAATGCTGAAAAATCCAAAGACATCTTCTATGAGGTTCTTTCGGCAAATGAGAAATTTCTCGTTGAAGAGCTCCATGCAAAGAAGTAAAATTAAAAAAAAAAAAAAACATTTTAGACCCAGTCGATATAATCCATCTGGACATGTTTACTTGACAAAGGTATTTTCTCTGTGGGGGTTTTATAAAAGTTGTTGTTATGCTGTGTAGTGCCTTTGCTCACCTGTGAGTCTCCTTTAACTGTTATATGAAACACTTTGAACATTTTTATGTGTAAATATGTATCAGTTAAAAATGAATTAATGATGTCATGTTTTTATCCATCTGTCAGCCAAAGGGTCTGTTTTTGAATTTAATCGTCTTCTGTAACATAAAACAGAATGAAAAGATTTATTTTCCTTAATAATAAACCTAAACTTAAACTTTTCCTTGTCCTAAGACTTTGTTTGGGTGGTTAATTCAAAGTGGTTTGTAATTTGATTATGAAATTAATTTTTTCTGATTTTCAGGGTTCTTTTTTATTTTCATTTGGTCATTTTGACCATAGTGGTAAAAACAATGGATACTATTTCTGAGTTTAAACATTTAGACACAAAAGTCATAATCCTACTTAAGTAATACTACAAAGCAGGATTATAATAGTTTTGGATTTTACATTATTGTTTAGTTTTAGTTAGTTTTTACTTTTTTTTCTCTAATTCAGTTAGTTTTAATTAGTTTTCAGAGCAGTTTTGCTCGTTTATATTAGTTTTTATTTTTGGTTTATTGCTTAGTTTTAGTTTAGTTTTGTTAGTTTCAGTATTAGTTTTAGTTTTTCAAACTTTGTCAGGTGTAAGATTCAAGGTACAAGAGTGACTAATGTGTAATTAAAAACTCAGCAAAAAGATACCCTTTAAAGAAGTTCAGTTCAGTTTTCTGGCTGCAAACATATTTGTCCGTGTTTTTTTTTTTCACTTTCTTCATTCCTCGTGTCCATTCCAATAATTTCTGCAGTCTCCCTCCAGGAATTTGCTGAAATTTGTGAGTCCTTATATTGATTGTTCCTGATTGTTATTCTCTCATTGATAAAGTAGCCGGAAACGCACAAGGAGGGAACAGGTTCATCACAACGTTGCGGCTGTGTGGACCCGACAGTAGTCACATTTTCGTAGCTGCCTTGTGTGCGCTTCTCAGGTGGACTTGTTGGTGTTTTTTCCTCACTGAGACGTGTTCCATACATTTTTCAACATTCACAACAAGACGCTCTTCTATCTGTATTATCGGACTCAAAGAAACTCCATATGGGACTCTGCCGCTTTCTTGGCAGACCGCTGCCATTACTTTAAGGACCAGCTCGGTGAGCGCAGGCACACAGCTGCCTGACGGCGCTCCCAGCTTAAACTCGGAGAGCGGAAAATGATCAGTCCACAAGGTTTTTAAATAAAATGACAAACAAGAAAAGGAAGGTCATTTTATCTATAATTTTAGTTAGTTTTTTAAACTCACAATACAGTTTTAGTTAGTTATCGTTTTTTCCTTTTAATTGTAGTTTTTATTTATTTCAGTTAACGACAATGTTTTTTCAATTTCAGTTTTCGTTATTTCGTTCGTTTTCGTTAACTATAGTAACCCTGCTACAAAGGTTTGAGCATCAACCTTCACCTAAAGCACCTAAAAGAAACTGTTTATTATTCAGGATCATATATATGATATCAATGGTCATAATGATTGATTAATTAATGTGAATATCAGTTTAATGTTGCAGATGCAGATTATTTAAGTCTATTATATACTGTTCTGCTGCTACAGTGGTATTCAAAAGTTTGGGCACCCCTGATAATTTTCATGATTTTCCTTTATAAATCATTGGTTGTTCAGATCAGCAATTTCAGTTAAACTACACTGCTCAAAAAAACTAATTAAAGAAACACTTTGAAAACATCAGATCTCAATGAGAACAAAATCATGCTGCACTGTAAAAAAAATTACGTAAAAATGACAGTGGAAAACTGTGAAATGGCAACAGTAATAGACCGGAAAATCAAAAACGGTGTATTTCTGTAGCAGAAACATGTGATTACCGTAAATCAAAAAACAATACATAACTGTAATTTCCACTGCGATAATGTGTTGAAATGACAGTGAAAATCTTTTTCCTGCACTGCAAAAAATGTTTGTAAAAAATACAGTGGAAAACTGCCAAATGGCAACAGTAATAGACCGTGCAATTGAAAAGGGTGTATCTCTGTGGCAGAAACATGTGATTACCGTAAATCGAAAAACAATACATAACTGTAATTTGTACTGTCATAATATGTTGAAATCACACATTTTCACTGTGAAGATCTTTTTTCCTACACTGCAAAAAAGTCTGTAAAAAATACAGTGGAAAACAGCCAAATGGCAACAGTAATAGACCGTAAAATCGAAAAGGATGTATCTCTGTCGCAGAAACATTTAATCACCATAAATCAAGAACCAAGATATAACTGTCAAAATATGCTGAAATCACACATTTTTACTGTGAAAATCTTTCTTTTCTGTAAAATTTCTATAAAAATGTCACACTCATACCATAAAAATAATTTCTGTCTGAATTATACATATTGCTGAATTGTACATTTAAATGTATTTCCCAGGTTGACTGAAATTTAATCAGGAACTATTTGAAATAATAGTTTGTTTTTTCAGAAAAGGAAATGCAAAACATTGTGTTGTTTTATTATTCTGTGTATCAACTGCGTCTGAACTGTAAACTGAATAACTGGATTTAGATTTCATCATACAAATTTTCTTTTCATGCACCTCGTGAGTGGTCCCAAAATATTCAGCTTATTGCAGAGTAACCTGCTAATATAAAATGAGACTGAGGGAGATACATGCATGTGTCACAGACAGTATCCAATCAGCAGCTGCAGACTGAGCCATGACTGAGCAGTTACACTCAGAGGTTAGCACCTTTTCTGCCCTCTCTGTGGGATAAACGACATTACTACACGATGGTACATCATCCTGCCCCAGGGTTTACTCCAGTTTTGTGTCAACCTTGCAACAACTAGTTATGTCACCATGGTAAGGTAAGTTACCTTAACAGTACTGATACCATTAGCAGCAGTGAAGACCTGAGCCACCATTGTGGAGGTAAAGCCAGAGTTAACTTTAACCAGTATCAACTAAGGAAATGTTCAGCTGTAATTTTGGGGGAAGTTGTTTAAGACATTGAAATGTTGTGTTCCTCACTGCAAACTTAATCAAAATAAACTGTTTATTTAGGTGCATTCGCTGACATGTTGTAGATAAGGAGAAATTTAAGGCTAATTTTTACCGGAGTTATAATCAGGGTTAAAGTGGACCAGAGCATCTTCAGTTAGTGAGTAATCAATCTGAAAGGCAGTTTGATACTTAATACTGTACAGAGGTCAATTTTGTCTCTTTTCCATGGATTCTGTCATCAGGCACTGAGCACAAAAACATCAGCATGCTGGTGGGTTTCAAAAACGGCAGGTTTGATTCTTGTGAAGGAGTCGCTTGCATGACTCATCTAGTGACATCACTGCCTGGCCAATCAGTGGCATGCAGCCTGTTGATGCCATATTTTCTACATTTTCAATCAACTTGGCGCACCTGGAACCGCGGCTGAGTAGGTACTAAAAAAGTATGTGGTAGCACCTCCTGGTCCACACTCCAGTCCAGTGGGTGGCGGTAATGCACCTATAAGCTGGTTTGCCCACTGCCATTAAAACCACAAGAACAAGGTACTAGCGCCCATAGATATACGTCTATGCTAGCGCCTAATGGAATACCCTAAAAACTAAGCCAAGCTGAGTCTAGCTGAGCTGAGTAGGTACTAGTGGAAAAGCGGCAGTCTCTGATATCTCCATGCTGACAGCATGGAGATATCAGCTCTGTAACTAGAGCTCTGCTAGCATTATAGAGGGTGAGCAGCATAAACAGAGTGTTTGTAATTGGCAGGTGATTTGAAATGTTTCAAACTGCTCGACAAACTGTGCAGTTTGGACCACAGTGTGTCTGTGAGCTAAAATGTAATAATTGTTATTCAAAGGTTGCATGGAAATACCACGCAGTTTAGTGCAGGCTAGTAGTTAATTTGAAGTATTGTGGTGACATGTACGGTGATGCAGTGTGTTGGACTAGTGCAGAGCAGGCTGTGGTGTTAATGGCCAATGTTAGCAGGCATCAGTTTAAATTTAAGGACTGGACTGGTACTTAATGCCTGAGTGTTTGAGCTGATCTGTCTGCTTACACCTCGCTGAATTCAGTTATATCCAAAAAAAGCAGTAAACCAAAGTGCAGCAGCAGATGTCAGCTGATCAGTGTGTAAAATTCTTCCCATGCTGCATCACTGCTACACCAGATATTAGGTTTACCCAATCTGCCAAATCTCATGTTAACCCCAGGACATAGTGTAGGGGTGGCCAACTCCAGGCCTCGAGAGCCAGTGTCCTGCAGGTTTTAGATGTGTCCATGATCCAACACACCTGAATCAAATGGCTGAATTACCTCCTCAGTATGCACTCAAGTTCTCCAGAGTCCTATTTGATTCAGGTGTGTTGGATCAGGGACACATCTAAAACCTGCAGGACACCGGCTCTCGAGGCCTGGAGTTGGCCACCCCTGACATAGTGTATCTGCTCCTGTTAATGTTTGTCTCTAAGACAGCTGTTAACACTTTTAAATGGTTATAGTTAAAGATTTTTAAATTATTTTGTTTATTTTATTTTTATCATTTCTTTATTTATGCTTTCTGTCTTTTATTTTATTTGTATTTTTGTGGCATGCCTACTTCATTGAGCAGTGTCAGTAGACAGACGGGAAACACAGCAGAGAGAGGGGATGATCTGCAGCAAAAGGCCCAAACTGGAATCAAACCTTGGCCAGCGTGACATGTGGTGCATGTAGTACCAGGTGAGGCCCAACTGTTTATGGATTTGAGTGTGAAATGTATTAGAATGTAATTTGCTACATGTGCAGTGAGCAGAGTGACAGTGTTGATACCTCTCTAACTTAGGAGGATGTTGGTCCTGTCAGTCCTATCTTCTGACCTGCCAGTGGTTCAGATGGACTTAATCAACTACTTTGCTGTCCTACCAATCTACCTGTCTGATCAGAAACCAGTCTTGTCAAGGATAAATAGAGGTAAGTGGTTGGACAGTTCAGTGTGTGTTGACTGAAAATTTGTTTAATTCATTTGTGTAAGAACTATAATATTATCATTCTTATTATTACTGCTTTATTTTATTTTGTTATTCTGGCTGCAGAGAGGATCCTGAAATTCCACAGCAAACACCTGATGACTAACCGGGGTACTCAAGCAGAACTGGTGACACTACAATTACATACTTTTCCCAAAGAATGTCTAAATGTAAAAACTATTTATATTTCAACAATGTCTTTGTTTGTAATGGGCTTTATATGTTATTTTCTTTGTAATTAACCATGGGCAGTTGGTTGTAAAATCTTAGCCACTGGTGTTCTATTTCGAAGTTCTGGCAACAACAGCTGCCACTGTTTGAATGTAATGTTGATTTTTACAATTAAATACTGTTATGTATCACACAGTTGTATTCTGTTTTTCATCGACTGTAATTAGGTTTAAGGTATATCATTTGTATTTGGAATTGTTTATCATAAATGGTTTTAAATTATCACCGTATTTTATACAGTAAAATATAGGCAACCATAGCGGCCAGTATTTTACCATGAACCCAGCTTACGGTATTTTGCATTGAACCCGGTTTACAGTATTTTGCCGTGGACCCGGTTTACGGTATTTTACTGTGAACCTGGTTTACGGTAAAATACTGGCAGCTGTGGTTGCCGGTACTTTTCCGTGAACCTGTTTACGGTAGAATACTGGCAGCTGTGGTTGTCGGTACTTTACCGTGAACCTGTTTACGGTAGAATACTGGCAGCTGTGGTTGCCGGTACTTTACCGTGAATCTGTTTACAGTATTTACCGTAGAGCAGTTTACAGTTAAGTACCGGCAACCACAGCTGCCAGTATTTTACCGTAAATTCAACGGATTTTTTTTTACAGTGTGGGTATCTATACTGATATGGACCGGGTAATGTGTTAGGAATGAAACATCTGGACCGAGGTCACTTACCCAGATGGTTGACTTACATGAGGCCCATGCAGGGTCCATGCATAGCCCATGCATGCATGGACCGTATGGGTCCGAATGAACACTTATTCAGGGCCGATTAAAATCTATCTGGGCAAACCCCTGTAGGGCCACCATGGAAACCGTGGACAAAACATTTGGGGCCCATAATGTTTGCCCTTGATTATCCCATATGGGGCCCACCTAGGAGTGCTGGCAGGGATGTTCACTATGTAAATAAAAAAATACAAATAATTGATGTGGCGTAAAACAAGAAAGAAGCAAACATGATAAGCAGACTGTAAAAATTAAACTGTCATTGTGCTGTAACAACAGATTTACCTTGAGGCACAGTGAGGATGAGTATGGAGGCGACTCCTCCAATCAGAAGGGTTGCTACACTGAGAAAAAAAAAAAAATCGTTGACTTAACATATTTTTTTCTTTTCAACTGGTTCTACATAATTGTATTTAGTTAGTTGAAAAGAAAAAAAAAATATAGTAACCTGACTTTATGACCCTGAGTTTAATTAAGATAAAATGAATGAATTAACCAACTACTTCAAATCACTTCAGATTGACAAAAGAGAAGTTAGCTGAACTAACTATACTTTTTTTGTGTTAGTTTGACAAAGCATGCACACATTCAGTGAACTTATTTTGCTTTTTTCCCCCTCAACATAAACAAATTCTGTTACTTTAACAACTAAAATTTGCTTTCCATCAACTGATGAATTGATAAAAAAAAAAAAATGTAACTAATTTTTTTTCTAGTTAAATTCAAGTTTGTCAACAGGTTCCACACAAATGAATTAAGTAGGTCTAATGTAATTTTGTTATCTTCTTTATTTAACACCAGAGATCTTAAACATAACATTCTTTTAACCAAGTTAACAGTCACAAAAGCATCAACTGACAAACAATAACAAACTTTCATGTTCAAATGTCTCATATTTTTACAACATTAAGCCTTAGCAAGGTCAAAGAAATGCAGTCTTAAAGGACAATTCACAGTACAAACGTCAGTCATGAGAATAGTAATGCAGAACATAGTGTAATAATTCTGAGGATTCACACTCACAACTTGGAAATGTGTCAATTATAAAAACAAACAAAGAAAAAACAGAAAACAAAAATACATTTCACTCAACTGAAAAATGCAAACCAAATCCATGCAACAATTTATCCAAATTGGTGAACTGAAACTATCACCTGCCATTTTATGACATGTATAATGATGGATCATTCATGCTTTTAATCATTTATTTAATCATGCCCTCTCATTTAAAGTGTCCCCCAGCTGCATTTCTTTTGTATTTACAATGGTAAATATTAGTGCTACACAAGCTCAAAATACAGTTTGTTCATATAGTTTGTTGCTGAGCATCAGTCCTTTCGTTGAAAGTTTTCCAGCATCCAGTTGGACGAAGATCTTCTGAAGCACCTCCAAGAAGACTTTTAGTTCTTTCGGGTAGCACAGATTCATTGCATATATGACACCCATTAAGACTGCACATGCAGATGCAACATCACCCAGGTCCTGGAGAAGTTCAGCTCCTTCAACCACAAGCCCAACATCTGCATCCCAAAAGTGTCCCAGTGCTTCAGTTTTACCACATTTTGTTACGCACATTAGATTCCAAATTGGATTAAATTAATGTCTTTCCTCAGAATTCTACAAAACAAATACCCCATCACAACAATGTGGAAAATGGTTTGAGTGTTTTGCAAATTTATTAAAAATAGAAAACCAAGAAATCACATTTACGTAAGTATTCACAGCCTTTGCCATGAAGCTCAAAATGGAGCTGTTTATGCTGATCATCCTTGAGATGTTTCTAGAGCTTAAATGGAGTCCACCTGTGGTAAATTCAGTTGATTGCACTTGAGAAACAAGCTTCTTGGGTCTGATGACACAAAGGTTGAACTCTCTGGGGTGAATGTTGTGGGAAAAATTTGGAGATGAGGGGAAAAGTAGTGATTCTCACACATTCCCAAACTGAAAACATCTTTTGTCAGGCAACTGCCAGGGATCACAGCAGGCAAGCAGCGGTAAAACCAAACAAGAACTAATCATGAGCATAAACAAAAATGAACCATAGGTTGAGAAAAATACACGAGTGAACTAAATGTGCGCGCTTACAAATAGAACAAATGTATTTAAACCAACCAGTTTATTTTGAACTAAAATGATGTTGTGTTTGTATGAATGGTGCATAAGGGTGTTACCGACTTTGATGGAGTGTGGCCATAGGTTTGGCCATCACAGACTCAAATTTTATTTGCTGCAGCTTTTATTATTGTTTCAAAGTATTAAAACAATGTCCAAGTTCAGTTTATTAGTTCGACTTGTAATGTTTAATCGAGCCTGCTCAGTCTGTGTGATTCTCAAAAGAGAAAAAGTGCAAATGATTCACTGGTATGTGCATTTTTTTAGACCAAACACAGTAAAACTTGCTAAAACTATAAACACTGGTTAATTGTCAGCTTTATCAGCTTATTCCTTTTTCAAAACAGTATATAACTTATAGCTCAGCTTACCAGAAGAAATAAAAAGGGCATAACATTTTTGCATTGACAGTAAAACCACGGATTTTGTAGGCTTCGTTGTATTTGCTTGTGTCTTTCTGCTGGCTGCCGTTTTAAGGCTGAGTTGTGGCATTTTTAAACGTACGCCTTGATCAGACTTGAACCAAGCAATCAGTGTGGCTTTTATACTTGACGCCTGAGTTGGTGCAGTATTCTACAAAAACGAGCCTTCATAGAGGGATCTTAAAAATGTCAGTATAGGCAAACCTGCTCTGCAAAAGCACCTGCCAAATAGACCATTGATGCCGGGTGATCGCCGCTGAAGCGCCGATTAAATGCCCTTACTAGCCGTGAAAGGCTGATTAAGACGTAGCCTATCCCCGCGGAGTCAGGGATGTGTCCTGCAGGTTTTAGATGTGTCCTGATCCAACACACTTGAATCAAATGGTGGAATTACCTCCTCAGTATGCACTCAAGTTTTCCAGAGTCCTGCTCATGACTTCTGCATTTGAATCAGGTGTGTTGAAGCAGAGACACATCTAAAACCTGCAGAATCCGGCTCTCGAGGCCTGGATGTGAGGATCCCTGGCATAAGCCATTAGTGGAGGATTCACTGAGTATTGTGGTTTCTTGACATTGATGCCATGATGTTGTGATTGAAGGAATTCTTGGTCAACACAGTCTTTATAAATAAGGTTTATTACAAAAAGACAATGTCAAAATACAGATGCTCGAGACATTTGGATGAGAGAAAGCCAATGATCTTCTACACCCCGAACAAAGACAACTACAGCCTTATATAGGCTTTAACATCTGGTACACACTGTTTTGTTCATTTCCTCATCTGGAACAACGAATCATTTATACTTCTGCAACGTGCCTTTATTATTTTTACTTTTAGGCAAGCAGGTAAACACACAACACGTCTCTTGTTGTTTTCTTACGTTCAGCTTAACCTTCTTCTTCTCTTCATCTCCACCTATCGACCTCAGTCTCTAGGAATAGATACCACCACCTTGTGGCACGATATGAAATTGCATCAGTTACAATAACATCTGATCATCACATCCTCCTTTCTTGAATTTTTTTTTTTTTTTTTTTTTTTACTTCTATAACATTAGACATTTGCGCCTTAAGCCATAACTACAAATACTAAACAATAACCTCAGCACTTTTTTATTTTTATTTTTTACAAATCCAGTCTTTGAGGTTTCTTGATCTCTCTTGCAGATCTTCTGAGTGCAGGCTCACTCTCAGTGTTCATTTTGATACAGTCTGTGTCATTTGGAGAGATGGCTTCCTTGTCACTTTGAGTGTCAGTGACTTTTGGATCAGGCTCTAATGTTTTCAGAAGACTACGTCGATTCCGACGAACGACTTGTCCGTTTTCAGTCATCACATTAAATGACTTTGGAGCCACTTCCTCCAGAACAATGGCTTTGGTTTTCCATCCATCATGATCCTCAATCCTGACTGTGTCATCAGTCACCAGAGGTGGAAGTTGCTTGGCTGTTCTGTCATAAAACAACTTTTGCTTTACCTTTTGTCGCTGCAGTTTCTGATGTATCTTTGGATACTTTTCAGGCTTGGTATAGCTTGGTAGTGTGGTACACAGCTTTCTGTTCATCAGTAGCTCAGCAGGTGATAATCCACACTCAAGCGGTGATGTTCTGTAGCTGAGTAAGGCAAGGTATGGATCTGAGTCACTGTCTGCAGCTTTCTTCAGAAGCTGTTTGAGAATGTGGACACCTTTTTCTGCCTTACCGTTTGACTGTGGGTATAATGGGCTGGATGTCACATGCTTGAAGTCATACTGCTCTGCAAACTTCTGCCATTCTCTGCTACTAAAACATGGTCTGTTATCACTCATCACTATGTATGGGATACCATGTCTGGCAAAGATGAATTTTACATGTGTTATGACACATGATGATGATAAGTTTGAGAGCAATGCCATTTCAGGGAAGTTTGAATAGTAGTCAATGACCACTAAGTAGTCTTTGCCTTTGGCATGAAATAGATCCATTCCTACTTTGTGACATGGTGCTGTTGGTGTTTCTGCTATCACCATAGGCTCTTTGATCTGCCTGTTGCGATACTTTTGACATGTTACACATCTGCTTATCAGACTCTCAATGTCTCTGTTTATACCTGGCCAAAAGACTGTCTCTCTTGCCCTTCTTTTGCATTTTTCAATCCCGAGATGACCTTCATGTACTCTGGTAAGTATCTCTTGTCTCATCTTTTGCGGAATGACGATTTTGTCCTGTTTCAGCAGCAGCCCATTAACCACACTCAGTTCTCCTCTGATGTGGTAGAAGAGTGGACATGAACCAGCGGGCCAGCCATCTGACATGTTTCTGATGACATGTTGCAGTTCTGTGTCTTGTGCAGTCTCATCTACAATTTGCTTGGATTTCATGTCTGACACAGGAAGCAGAGCAGAGACCATGTTTATATGAGTTTGAATGTCATCTTCTGTTGTACTCACATTACTCCCTGTGGGTGCTCGTGAGAGTGCATCTGCAATTATCAGGTGTTTTCCTGGTGTATACACCAATTCAAAGTCATATCTCAGCATTCTCATCATTAGACGCTGAATTCTTGGTGACATTTCATTCAGATTCTTCTTGATGATAGAAACTAGTGGGCGATGATCTGTTTCTACAGTGAAGGATGGTAAGCCATATATGTAGCTATGGAACCTCTCTAAGCCGAAAACTAATCCTAGGCATTCTTTTTCGATTTGATCATAGCGACGCTCACTCTCCGTCATGGACCTGGATGCGTAGGCTATAGGTTTCCAATGCTCACCTTCAGCTTGCAGGAGTACTGCACCAATTCCATCTTTGGAGGCATCCGTTGACACTTTGATCCCCTTTGTTGAGTCATAAAATGCCAACACAGGTGCAGTTGTCAGCGTTCTTTTGAGATTTTCCCACTCCTCTTCATGCTGTGCTGTCCACTTGAACTTGTGCTCCTTGTGCAGGAGCTCACGAATGCAGGATGTTTTTGCAGACAGATTGGGAATGAATTTACTAATGAAATTCACCATTCCCATTATGCGTAGCACTCCTGTCTTGTCTGTGGGCCTTGGCATGTCCTGTATTGCATTGATTTTTTCGTGGTCAGGCTGAATTGTGCAGAAAGCTTGTCTCCCAGAAAAACAATTTCTTGTACTCCAAACTGACATTTGCTCTTGTTGAGCTTGAGTCCATACTGTCGTACTCGCTCAAGTACTCTTGTCAGTCTCTCCTTGTGCTCTTGCATTGTAGAGCCCCAGATGATTATGTCGTCCACATAAACTCGGACACCTTCCAGTCCATCAATTATGTGTTCCATTGCTCTGTGAAATATCTCAGATGCTGAGATTATTCCAAAAGGCATTCTTAGGAAGCAGTACCTGCCAAACGGCGTATTGAAGGTGCAGTACTTGGTGCTGCTTTCATCTAGCTTTAACTGCCAAAAACCTGGTGACGCATCAAGTTTTGTGAAATATCTGGTGCCTGTCATTTCACTGGTTATTTCTTCACGCTTAGGTATTTGGTAGTGTTCACGTTTGATGTTCTCTTTTAGATCTTTTGGGTCCATGCATATTCGCAGTTCACCATTCTTTTTCTTTGCACACACCATGGAGTTTACCCAGTCAGTAGGTTAGCAGCATGCACTACTGGCTTAGCATTTTCTTTAAGCACAATTTTGTATGTGAAAGGCAAGGTGCCAAGTCCTTTAAACACATCTGCAAAACTGTGAACTATGCTGTCAACAGAGTCATTTGGTGTGTTCACTTCTTTGTTGATGAGATACACTCTTACCAGTCCAAGGTCTTCACAGGCTTTGTCACCGAGCAGGGATTCACACTCCTCAGCAACAACAGAAAAGAATAAGTGGTGCACTTTGTTTTTCACTCTCACTTTTAGTCTGCATGTGCCAAAACTTTCAATCCTTTGTCCATTGTAGTCTTTTAGAGCAGATTTTGTTCGCTGTATTCTGGGCTTTTCTCTCAGGCCTTTGATGTCAGATAAACTGATCAGATTTGCTTTGGCACCAGTGTCTAGCTTTAATGTGACAAGTGTCCCATTTACTATCAGTGGTACTGTCCATTTGTCTTCTATCATGGTATTTCTGTCTGTGTCTGGCTCATCTTCACGATTGACCAGACCAACAAAAAAAGTTTCACTGAGATCAGTGTCTTCAACTGTGTTTATTGATCGGCTTTTCTTTTCTTTCTCACTTTTTGAGAAGCACTGCCTGGTATAATGGTTCTTCCTCCTGCACAAAGAGCAGGTCTTACCATAAGCTGGACATTGTTTGGGCATGTGCTTTGAGCCACACCGTTTGCAGTCAAAGCTCCTGTTGTCGGACTGCGGCTGTGTGCGCCTCCCGCTCTGGCTGGAAACTGCTCCCACAGTAACGCTGTCACTGACTGCCGTCGCGCCCATCTCACTGAATGTCTTGACATGCTGTTGTAATAACTCACACGCTTGACAGATCTTTATGGCTCCTTCCAACGTCAGCTCAGTTTCCCTCAGAAGCCGTTCTCTGACTTTTTTGTCCACCATGCCAAACACGATCTGGTCACGGATCATGGAGTCACGTAATATAGCAAAGTTGCAAGTCTGTGCTTTGAGCTTCAGGTCTGTCAGAAAGCTGTCAAAAGACTCGCCTCGCTGCTGAATTCGCGAGCGAAAAATGTATCTCTCATGTGTCTCATTCTTCTTAGGAGAACAATGGGCATCAAACTTTTCAATAACCATGTTAAACTTCTCTTTATCACTGGGATCGTCATATACAAACGTGTTGTACACTTCAATAGCTTGAGGCCCTGCTATCGTAAGCAGTAACGCTACCTTTCTTGCATCTGGCTTGGTTTCAAATCCCAGTGCCGCGATATACAGCTGGAATCGTTGCTTGAAGGCACGCCAGTTGCTATCGACGTTTCCCGTTAGCTTCAAACTCTCTGGCGGTTTGATAGAATCCATATCGTTGTCCAGAATGCACTTTTTACTCCTGGTACCATGTTTTGTTCATTTCCTCATCTGGAAGAACGAATCATTTATACTTCTGCAACGTGCCTTTATTATTTTTACTTTTAGGCAAGCAGGTTGTCAGTTTGGGCCGGCGGTCCCTTAGCATTTAAAGAGAGGCATGAGGCTGAAATAAACTCATCTAAAGCGAGGTCTTTATTCAATAAACAGGAGAATTTCCCAGTCATCAACACAACTATGGCAAAAAACCACCTCTACAAACAAAATGGCTTCCTTTTATACTCTCCGTCACAGGTGAGCATCCAGACTGGTCCACGTTTGGGTGCAGCCAAACAAAGGAAAACACAATAATCCCATTCCCAAAACCAAACAAAAATCCAACACAAAGAATGAACATTTACATATATACAAATTCATAAAATATTTTAGTAACATGCTTTTTTTTTAAATTAATTTTATACACCTATATTAAAATTCTTTAGTCTAAACTCCCCTCACGTGATAGTTGGTTTGCCCCAGGGCCTCATAAGCAGGTGATTGAGCTCCCTCCAATCTTTTGCTCCACATCCTGCTGAAGAGACAACTAGGAGAAGGTGAGTACTGCTAACCTTAACACACCAAATATTTACAACCCAGAATGTAAATCGTGAAACAGATTGTGAACAGTTCTGACAAAGGTTTTTCTTCCTATACAGGTAGGATGGCCAGTCCCCCTCTATTCCTCCACCTTTCATAACTGTCACAATATACCTAACTTAAACTCAATAAAGAATACTTCAAACAATGTGTGTTCTTTTTTATATAGTTATTTAAAACCTCAATCCTTTATTAAACAATATAAACAGGTAAAGGTAATGGAACCCCTGGTCTCCATTACACAGGTAAACACACAACACGTCTCTTGTTGTTTTCTTACATTCAGCTTAACCTTCTTCTTCTCTTCATCTCCACCTATCGACCTCAGTCTCTAGGAATAGATACCACCACCTTGTGGCACGATATGAAATTGCATCAGTTACAATAACATCTGATCATCACACACACGTTGTCACCAATAGACTGAGCCCCCAAGAAAGCTGGTAGAAACCAGAGAATCCTCAGTTTTACACCTTTACTTATTTGGTCAAGATAAACAGGGAAGATGAGCTTCCAAACCTGAGAGGCCCCTTGCTGGAATTCTCCTATATGTTTACCAGAGAAACATACATGCAATTTCACACAGGTGTGTCAGACACTTCAGTATCTGAGTATTAAAAATAATTCAATGAAATGCAAGTTTTGCTGTGCCTTTGCTGGAATTTGTTCTATTTCTTAAAAATGTGACTTTCAGATAATTTTTTATTTTTTTTAAAGGCCTGACACTACTTTGTTTCTCCTTCACTTGTCCAGTTTCCTCACTTTTTTTCAAGAAGGCACTGGACACCATGCTGATATAGCACAAGTTTTTGGGAATCACCTTGTTGTTGTTTAAAAAATACAATTTTATTCCTGTCAAACTCCATTATTTTTCATAGATTAAGCTAAAAGTATGGGGACAGATTGTAGGTTTTTTGCGACAGGCTGTTCGTCCCTTTAGTTTGGATATTGAAAGCATCCACTCAGACGGCTTTTTGCATGCAACAGTGTTGCATGCAAAATCAAGCAATCAGGCTAAGGTCAACCAGCTAGCTGTAAGTTATCTACACTTCATGAATCCAGTCATGGTTAGTCTGATTTAGCAGCCCCAGAGGTTAGTTAACCTCACTCATAAGACAGCTCATAATAATATGAATTACAGTAATCAGGTTTGCTTTTAGATCACAAAAATCAGTGTTAAAAATGCTTTTCAAAAAGGCACAACACACATAATAAAATGCAAACTGGAAAAAATGTTGAAATACTGAAAAACACGACTGTGATGGCCACTGGGCTGGCCTTGTTTTCTTATTGCTGGTGTCTACCTTTTTCAGGTAGCTACTGGGTGGAGCCCACCCAATTTTAGATGCAGCACACCTGAGCATGTCAAGCTCAGGTGCACGCATCCCTGCCTGAACCTACGGGAGACTCCTTTTTGGTCCTCTTGGAGGCTGCTTGGCTGACAAAGTCTTTTGGTACATTCTCATTCATACATCCTCTATGCATTTAAATATAGGACGCATACTGATATTCTGATAATCATTCTTTATCTTTGTTTTTTTTAAATTGTCAAATTAATGTTTCGGTAAGCTGTAATTGGTCAAATATTTTGTTGTTTTAACACAGCAGCAAATTGTAACTTTAAAGTCTAAGTAACAATTAATGAGTGAAACTCTGAAGTTATACAACAAGGGTCTTTATCTAAATGGGCATTTTTTTCCCATACATCCCTTCGTGCTGCTACTTTTATGTTAGACTGATACAGCTCTGTTCCTAAATAAACCACTGTAAAACACACATCTGGAAATGCTCGACGATGTGTGTGGTTCTTATCAGCTTTGCAGAGTCTAAATGCTGCTTTTACTCATGCTCCTAAGTCCTGATGAATATACTGATGTCCTGCTATGAACAGAATTTAATTCTGAACACTAACAAAGCAAATGTAGCACATATGAAGCAATGTTAACATTTATTCAATTCAAAACAATAAAATACAACTCAATTCAGTTCAATTAATTCAATTTAATTCAATCCAATTCAGTTTCATTTGCATAGCACCATATCAACAATAAAGGATAGAGGGAAAAAAAAGTGGGTGAAAGGAGTCAGGAGGTGAAAGGAGAAAGGAGAACGATAGTCAGTCAGTTGCTGTAGGACGGACACAGCAACAACACAGAGTTTTGAGTTTCTGGAAAAAACCCACTTTTTTCTTCTTTGCCTTCTTAAACGATGGAGGTTTAGCAGGGGGGTCCTCACTGGGCTGAACCCAAGACAACGGCAGGCTTTCAGCAGGGGGTTCCTCACTCTTCTGAACCTCAGACACAGATGGAGGTTTAGCAGAGAGTTCCTCACTGAGCTGAAGCTCAGTCAAGGAGAGAGGTGTAGCAGGAGGTTCATCACTGGGCTGAACCTCAGTTAAAGGCAGATTTTGAAACAGGATTTCTTCACTGGACTGAAGCTCAGTCAAGGATTGAGGTGTAGCAGAGGGTTCCTCACTGAGCTGAAGCTCAGTCAAGGATAGAGGTGTAGCAGAGGGTTCCTCACGAGGCTGAAGCTCAGTCAAGGATAGAGATGTAGCAGGGAGTTGCTCACTGGGCTGAAGCTCAGTCAAGGATAGAGGTGTAGCAGAGGGTTCCTCACTGAGTTGAAGCTCAGTCAAGGATAGAGGTGTAGCAGAGGGTTCCTCACGAGGCTGAAGCTCAGTCAAGGATAGAGGTGTAGCAGAGGGTTCCTCACGAGGCTGAAGCTCAGTCAAGGATAGAGGTGTAGCAGAGGGTTCCTCACTGAGTTGAAGCTCAGTCAAGGATAGAGATGTAGCAGGGAGTTCCTCACGAGGCTGAAGCTCAGTCAAGGATTGAGGTGTAGCAGAGGGTTCCTCACTGGGCTGAAGCTCAGTCAAGGATAGAGGTGTAGTAGAGGGTTCCTCACGAGGCTGAAGCTCAGTCAAGGATAGAGGTGTAGCAGGGGGTTCCTCACTGGGCTGAACCTCAGTTAAAGGCAGACTTTCAGCAGGGGGTTCCTCACTCTTCTGAACCTCAGACATTGGCAGACTTTGATTAGGGGTTTCCTCAAAGAGCTTGCAAATGTACTTCTTTGCTACAGTAGAAATCGTAGTGAGCAGCTCTGGTGCAAAGTTCGTAATGTTGTGGAGCAGGATGTGGAGTGGGTATTTCTCCCTTATTTCTCTCCGGATGGTCTGGACCAGGTCGTCTCTAACGGAGCAGGAGAAGATGGCCTGGCTTTCCATTCCTCTGACAGTCTTGGCGACCTTGTCCAAAGTGGCCTTTGTAAGACTGGTGCAGACTATGCTCAGACTTTGGGATTCCATGTTCAAGAGGGGTTTGGGAGGAAGCTGCCAGAAGCCCTGCAGGACTCTGGGAACAACCTCTATCACCACTTCCTCTGCAGTGTGCAGTCTGGAGGTCTGGCTTTCCTGCTGCTTCTTTTTCAGGAGCTCAATGTATGTTTTGGCCAGGTGGAGGAGTTTAGGGTTTCTGTAGATGAAGGTTATATGTGTTGTTTTAAACCCAGAAATAGTGAAACACTGTAGTTGAACTGTTAAGGATTGTTTATCAAATGTGACTCACTGAAATGTAGGAGGTGTGGCCTTCGGAAATTTGAGTAGCATCCGGGCTTGAAATTCAATGTCTCTCATTTTATTGATAACGTTTACTGTCCACACCTGGAACAAAAACACATAAAGTGCACTTTGTTTTGAGCTTTTGTGAACTTAGTGAAAAAAATCTACAAATCAATACAAGTGTCATCAGCTTTCTAGACTTACTAGTTTCAGAAGAGGTTTGGCCTCTGTTTCCTCCAGATCCTCCAATTTAAACTCCCAGAGCCTTGAAAGGAAACAAAACAGGTTTTAACTCAGCATTTACACTTTGTTACAAACAGACTATCAGGTGTGAGCTGGATGCTCTGTAGGTGTCTCAGTAACTCACTGCTCTCTAAGTGTTTTTCTGCTCTCCTCCACCAACAGGTTACTCATATCTTCCGCAGTGATGTGAGGTGGGATCTGATTATTTTGCTGCAGTCTGAGGAACTCCCTCATTATTGCAATCTAAAAATAAAAGTAGATATTCAATCAAGACCACACTGTTTTGCAGACTTCAACATATTTGATGTCAGTTTGGGCTTGGATGGATAGTGGATCTTACCTGAGTCTTGTAGCCTTGAACGTGCCAACAGGTGTTAACAGCTGTTTCATATATTGGTGTGTTAAACAACACCTGGCATAGAAATAAGAAGTTACTCATCATTAGTTCATTTGATTCTCAGTTTGTTAGCTTAAAAAAAAAAATCAACCTCTTTAAAATGTTTAAATGCAGTACAAAGAAAAGCTCTCTCATACCCTGATGGGTTTGTAGATTCCTCTACTCGCTTCCATGGAAATGCCGCTGTTGTGTATCTGAACAGGGAACAGAAACAGGCAAATATACTCAAAAATACTTTGTCAACTCAAAGACAGAAACCAAAAATCCTCTGAACTCGATCGTCTCTCCTGCACAAATGAATTGTTTTGGATGTTTGAAGTGGAATTCTAGAACTGCCTGATGAGTTCTCTGTTTATGACACAGCAGGTCACCGTGGAAACACTGATGTTGTTACATAAAAATTCGTATTTTTTTTAACACTACACTTTATTTTAAAAAAATACATTTATTGTATAGATAAATAAAATGTAGTCTACAGCTGTACTGTAGCCGTATAAGAGCTTCAGATCGTCCGGGAAGGTTTTCCACAAGGTTTAGGAGTTTTTATGGGACGAATTGTTTTTGTTTCTTTTTCAGATGTTACGTAATATGCACTTTTTATTTCTGGATAAAGTTTGCAATGGAAAAAAGAATGAAGCAGTAGATTTGAAGCACGTAGAGACTCTGGCAATAAGCAGTTTGGCTGTTATTTAGATCCGTGGTGGCCCAATAACTAAGACCTCCTTTATTTAATTCTATTGCATTTGCATGAACAATGACACCTTCTTTTTTGTAATTTTGTACTTGTACACCACCACAGTGGATTCTGAATCAAATGCACATTTTCAGGTTTAATTGAAGGGGTTCAATACAAGTATTGCACTAATTGTTTAGGAATTATAACCATATTTAAACAGAGTCCCCCATTTTTCAGAGGCTCAAAAAGAGTCACTTCACAAAAGACCTCTTTCCATGTGAGGGGATGCAGTCATGGTTGCATGAAGAGCAGCAGGCTGGGCATACAAGCCTGAAAACTTCTCATGAACTCTAGTGTGAAGGAGCCCAAGTTTGACAATCAGCTGTGTGTGTGTGTGTGTGTGTGTGTGTGTGTGTGTGTGTGTGTGTGTGTGTGTGTGTGTGTGTGTGTGTGTGTGTGTGTGTGTTTCTTTTGCTTTAACAATTTCTTTTAGACTCAAGCTGCATGGAGCGGCCATCTGGTCTGTTAAAAATGTTAACAAATCAGCCAGAATGAGCATAATAATTAGAATTCCAATTAGGTCAAAATTACCTATTTTTTATTCTGAGTCCAACTAAAAACAAATATTTAAAAACTGATTCATGCAGTAAATCATATTTTTCATGAATATGCAGCTGGTTTTGCTCTGTCCTCTGTTTTGTGCAACTGTGTGTTTCCCTGAGCTTCTGGTACTAAAGTCAAAATTTACAAAGACCCATAAAGCTGCAACAGACATGATTATGGGAAATATTCCAGAATTAAGAATTATCCATCCATCCATCCATCCATCCATCCATCCATTTTCTTCCGCTTATCCGGGGCCGGGTCGCGGGGGCAGGAGCCTAAGCAGAGAAGCCCAGGCCTCCCTCTCCCCAGCCACCTCCTCTAGCTCATCCGGGGGGACCCCAAGACGTTCCCAGGCCAGCCGAGAGATATAATCTCTCCAGCGTGTCCTGGGTGTGCCGCGGGGCCTCCTCCCGGTGGGACATGCCCGGAACACCTCACCCAAGAGGCGGCCAGGAGGCATCCTAATCAGATGCCCGAGCCACCTCAACTGGCTCCTTTCGATGTGGAGGAGCAGCGGCTCTACTCTGAGCCCCTCCCGGATAGCTGCACTCCTCACCCTATCTCTAAGGGAGAGACCAGCCACCCTTCGAAGGAAACTCATTTCTGCCGCTTGTATTCGCGATCTTATTCTTTCGGTCACTACCCAAAGCTCGTGACCATAGGTGAGGGTAGGAACGTAGATCGACCAGTAAATCGAGAGCTTCGCTTTTATACTAAGCTCCCTCTTCACCACGACAGACCGGTGCAGCGTCCGCATTACTGCAGAAGCAGCCCCGATCCGTCTGTCGATCTCCCGCTCCCTTCTCCCATCACTCGTGAACAAGACCCCGAGATACTTGAACTCCTCCACTTGGGGCAAGAACTCGTTCCTGAGCCGGAGAGGGTACTCCACCCTTTTCCGGCTGAGGACCATGGCCTCAGACTTAGAGGTGCTGATTCTCATGCCGGCCGCTTTACACTCGGCTGCGAACCGTTCCACTGCGAGCTGGAGGCCCCCCCCGATGAAGCCAACAGGACCGCATCATCTGCAAAGAGCAGAGATGAGACTCTGAGGCCACCAAGGAAGAAGCCTTCCGTCACCTGGCTACGCCTAGAAATTCTGTCCATAAAAGTTATGAACAGAATCGGTGACAAAGGGCAGCCCTGACGGAGTCCAACACCCACAGGAAACGAATCCGACTTATTACCGGCTATACGGACCAAGCTCTCACTGCGGTTGTACAGAGACTGAATGGCCCGCAACAACGGGCCAGACACTCCATACTCCCGCAGGACCTCCCAGAGGATACCCCGAGGGACACGGTCGAATGCCTTCTCCAAGTCCACAAAGCACATGTAGACTGGTTGGGCAAACTCCCATGCACACTCGAATATCCTTGAGAGGATAAAGAGCTGGTCCAGCATTCCGCGGCCAGGACGAAAACCGCATTGTTCCTCCTGGATCTGAGGTTCGACTAACAGACGGACCCTCCTTTCCAGCACCCTGGCATAGACCTTACCGGGGAGGCTGAGTAGTGTGATCCCTCGAAAGTTGGAGCACACCCTCCGGTCTCCCTTCTTAAAGATGGGGACCACGACCCCGGTCTGCCAATCCAGTGGCACTGCCCCAGATCTCCACGCGATATTGCAGAGGCGTGTCAACCAAGACAGCCCTACAACATCCAGAGCCTTCAGGAACTCAGGGCGAATCTCGTCCACCCCAGGGGCCTTGCCACCAAGGAGTTGTTTAACTGCCTCAGTGACCTCACCCCCAGTGATGGCCAGGTCATCCCCCTCGTCCCCAGACTCTGCTTCCACTACAGAAGGCGTGTCAGTGGGATTCAGGAGGTCCCCGAAGTATTCCTTCCACCGCCCGACTATAGCCTCAGTTGAGGTCAGCAGCACCCCACCCGCACTATAAACCGTGTGAGTGGAGCACTGCTTTCCCCTCCTGAGTCGCCTGACGGTTTGCCAGAATCTCTTCAATGCCGTCCGAAAGTCTTGTTCCATAGCCTCGCCGAACTCCTCCCACACCCGAGTTTTTGCTTCGGCCACTGCCCGAGCTGCATTCCGCTTGGCCTGTCGATACCTGTCAGCTGCCTCCGGAGTCCCACAGGCTAACCAAGCCCGATAGGACTCTTTCTTCAGCTTGATGGCTCCCTTCACCTCCGGTGACCACCATCTGGTTCGGGGGTTACCACCACGACAGGCACCAACCACCTTGCAGCCACAGCTCTGAGCAGCAGCCTCAACAATGGAGGTGCGGAACATGGTCCATTCGGACTCAATGTCCTCAGCCTCCCTCGGAATGCTGTCGAAGTTCTGCCGGAGGTGGGAGTTGAAGATCTCCCGGACTGGGGCTTCTGCCAGGCGTTCCCAGCGCACCCTCACGATACGTTTAGGTGCACCAGGTCTGTCCAGCATCTTCCCCCGCCACCTGATCCAACTCACCACCAGGTGGTGATCAGTTGACAGCTCAGCTCCTCTCTTCACCCGAGTGTCCAAAACATACGGCCGCAGATCTGATGATACGATTACAAAATCGATCATCGACCTGCGACCTAGGGTGTCCTGGTGCCATGTGCACTTATGGACATCCTTATGTTCGAACATGGTGTTTGTTATGGACAAACTGTGGTTTGCACAGAAGTCCAATAACAAAACACCATTCGGGTTCAGATCGGGCAGGCCGTTCCTCCCAATCACGCCCCTCCAGGTCTCACTGTCATTGCCCACGTGAGCGTTGAAGTCTCCCAGCAAGACTATGGGGTCACCAGATGGAGCACTCTCCAGCACCCCGCCCAGTGATTCCAAAAAGGGTGGGTACTCTGAACTGTCATTCGGCGCATAAGCGCAAACAACAGTCAGGACCCGTTCCCCGGCCTGAAGGCGCAGGGAAACTACCCTCTTGTCCACCGGTGAAAACTCCGACGTACAGGCAGCAAGCCGGGGGGATACAAGAATACCCACCCCAGGTCGCCGCCTCTCACCGAGGGCAACTCCAGACTGGAACAGAGTCCAGCCCTTCTCCAGGAGACTGGTTCCAGAGCCCAGGCCATGCGTTGAGGTGAGCCCAACTATATCTAGCTGGTATCTCTCAACCTCACGCACTAGCTCAGGCTCCTTCCCCACCAGAGAGGTGACATTCCATGTCCCAATAGCCAGTTTCGGTAGCCGGGGATCGGTCCGCCAGGGCCTCCGCCCTCGGCCACCGCCCGACACACACTGCACCCGACCCCTATGACACCTCCTGCGGGTGGTGGGCCTACAGGAGGGCGGGCCCATGTAACCTCTTCGGGCTGCGCCCGGCCGAGCACCACGGGCTAATGCCCGGCCACCAGACGCTCTCCCTCGAGCTCCCTCCCCAGGCCTGGCTCCAGGGTGGGGCCCCGGTAACCCTATCCCGGGCAGGGTAAACTGTTCCCTTGCTTTTATAGACATAGGGGTCTTCTGAATTATCCTTAAAGTTTCATTAACAGAACTTAATGGACTCGTTTGCAGAATTTCAGTGATATACATTTTTGAAATGCAGTTTTCTTGCATTTTGAAATGAAGCCTGAACATTTGTAGGAACATGTCTGCAGCTTTGGAGCATCAAGAAACCAATCACTGTAACTTTTCCCTCAGAAAACCACTTTGTGGATAAACACAGAGTGGAGCTGATCCAGAGAGTGAGCAACGTTGGACCGATTCTGGATGAGCTCCTAAAAGAACAAGTGATCCACCAAGAAAGTTACGACACAATCAGAGGTCTGCCAAGCTCTCAGGAGAAGATCAGGGAGCTCTACAATGGTCCCCTGAAAGCTGGCAATGCCTCAAAAGACGTCTTCTATCAAATCCTTCAGACACACGAGAGACGGCTCGTTAATGACCTCTGCTGAAAGAAATATGAGGTCAAATCCATTTTCAGACAAAAGAAACTAAAAATCTACTGAAAATCAGCATTTTACTTTAAAACAGGGCTTACAGTGTTTACTGTGACACCTTATGTTTAAATTTGTTGAAATTTTATTGTGGTTCATTCTTCACGTACCTGTGTTGCATTTTTTTAACTCTTTGATACATAACATATGCACACCCCTTCTAATGCACAACATGGGTCAAAAATGACCCGTATTCATTTACCAGGTTATTTCATGCTGACTGAGTTTTGCTTTGCTCTATCTTTTGAAATCAATTTATTCATTAAATATCTTGTTTTTAATTACCGCAGATGAGTATTTTTTTTTTGTTTCATTTACTACTTTATCAACAAAAATACTTTTTATATTACTACACATGGGTCATCCAAGTGTGATTTAAAATTAAATGTCTTAATACTATAATAAAAATCAGTTTCAAGTAATTACTTTATCAGTGAATGGGGCCAAACAGTTATTTATTTAATATTTGCAACATGTTTGTCTTTTTGTCACACATACACATAAATCCTGATAACAGATAACAGTTATTGAACTGAACTTAATACAACTGGAAACTAGTGAAATGTGACCTAACAAAATAAAACACAATTGAACACATCACTAGAACACAAACTGCCATCTCAATTTTTACATGCCTCACAAATGATCACTAAGTGTTTGTGCTCCTTGTACACAGGCCTGGTGCACTGCTGGTGTTTTTGTCTTTCAAAACTGGGGAAATCGCACACCTCTTCCTCTTCCTTTGGCCCTCCTGTCTGATGTCCTTTTGTAGCTGGGTGGTGGCTGTGTTTTGCTTTTTTAAGCCACACCTTCCCATTGCCTCAATCATATGCTTCTGGAGTTTAGGTGTGCCCTCCATGCGCCTCTTCATATGTGGCATGACAAGCTCTTTGCCCAGCTCCTTGATAAGTAGCCAGCATGCATTACTCGCACCACTCCTATGATCAGGGTGTTGTGCACTGAAGTTGGTGTAGGCACTGAGTGTGGCAACATCCAGTATATTGTACCAGAGAACCATGGGCCACCTCCTTGTTCTCCACAAACATGTGTAGCTGCTAACCATGTGAATCATTGTGTCCACTCCTCCTTTCATTTTATTGTAGTACTGGATCACTTCTGGTTTCTTCTTCTGACTGCTGTTATCCACTGATTTGTCATCATGCATGGTGCTCAGTAGGACAACAGCCTTTCCCTTCTTCTGCACATAGCTCACCGGTCATTTTGCCATGGAATCCAAATTCCGAGCTATGAAGCTCCCATGAATCGAACTGAACAATTGAAAAACAATACTTACATGTATTAGATGGGCAAAGGGTGCTGTGCTGAGCTGTGAAATATCTGACACAAGCACAATTCAGAGTTCCCACTAAATGCTGTAGTAAATGGATACAGGTCATTTCTGACCCATGTGTGTAAACTTGATCTAGAATTAGAAAAGCTGTGCTTGTTCATAACTTAAAAAATGAAAAATAAAAATGGTGATTTGTGCTAAACAAAAACAAGATATTTACTGCATAATTTTAAAAGTAAATGATAAAATTAATTTATTTCAAAACTATATGATAGAAACAGTCAGCCATACATGAAGTAACCTGGAAAATGAATGCGGGTCGTTTTTGACCCATATTGTGCATTAGAAGGGTAGTGATACAAAAAGGGTTTTTATTCAAAAAGTAAGAAAGGAAAAAATAAAATAAGGATATATGATGATGAAAAACAAGTTAATTGAGGAATACCTTCAATGCTGAATGATGAAATTAAATTATTGCAAAGATATAAAAGATAAAAACTCAGCCGGGTCACTTTTGACCCATGTTTTGCATCAAAGGGTTAAAAAAGGTTCCTTTCATTTTTTTGAGCAGTATAGAAAAGCATTGAATGAGGGAGTACAACTGTTCCACTTATAAGTACAGTGGATATAAAAAGTCTACACACTCCAGTTCAAATGCCAAGTTTTCTTGATGTAAAAAAATTACAGCAAGACAAATAATTTCACAACTTTTTCCACCTTTAATGTGACCTATAACCTGTACAATGCAATTGAAAAACAAACTGAAACCTTTAAAGGGGAAAATATAAAATAAAAAACTTAAACTAATACTTTGTTGCAGCACCTTTGGCTTTTATTAGAGCACTCAGTGTTTTGGGGTAGGAGCCTATCAGCGTGGCACATCTTGATGTGGCAATATTTGCCCACTCTTCTTTGCAAAACTGCTCCAAATCTGACAGATTGAGAGGTCATCTCCCGTGCACAGCCCTCTTCAGATCACACCGCTGATGTTCAATGGGATTCAGGTCTGGACTCTGGCTGGGCCATTCCAAAGCCTCAAACTTATTCCATTCTTTTGTTGATTTAGATGTGTGCTTTGGGTCATTGTCATGCTGAAGATGAAGTTCCTCTTCATCTTCAGCTTTCTAACAGAAGGCTGAAGGTTTTGTGCCAGCACTGACTGGTATTTGGAACTGTTCATAATTCCCTCCACCCTGACTAAGACCCCAGTTTCAGCTAAAGAAAAACAGCCCCAAAGCATGATGTTGCCACCACCATGCTTCACTGTAGGTATGGTGTCCTTTTGGTGATGAACAGTGTTGTTTTTGCGCCAAATATACCTTTTGGAATTATGTCCAAAAATTTCAACCTTGGTTTCATCAGACCATAAGACCTTTTCCCACATGCGTTTGGGAGATTTCAGATGTCTTTTTGCAAAATTAAACAGGGCTTGGATGTTTTTCTTAGTAAGATAAGGCTTCCGTCTTCCCACCCTACCCAATAGCCCAGACATATGAAGAAGACGGGAGATTGTTGTCACATGTACTGCACAGCCAGTACTTGACAGAAAGCCCTGCAGCTCCTTCAGTGTTGCTGTCAGCCCCTTGGCAGCCTCCCTGACCAGTTTTCTTCTTGTCTTATCATCAATTTTGGACGGGCGTCCTGTTCTTGGTAATGTCACTGTTGTGCCATGTTTTCTCCACTTGATGATGACGGTCTTCACTGTGTTCCATGGTATATTTAATTCACTGGAAATTCTTTTGTAGCCTTCACCTGACTGATATCTTTGAATAATGAGATCCCTTTAATGCTCTGGAAGCTCTCTGCAGACCATGGCTTGTGCTGAAAGATGTGGCTACAAAAATGTCAGGAAAAGCCTGCTAGTACAGCTGAACTTTATTTGGGGTTGATCAGAGGCACTTTAATTGGTGACAGGTGTGTGCTGACTCCAATTTAACATGATGTGGCACCCAGGACATGTTGAATGTTTAGAAAGTACCCCCGCCCCATTAACGTTTAATTTTATTGAGGCTGAAGTCGTGTTCACTTTTCTGTTTAATGTTCATATGGGTTGTGTCACCTAAAAAACAGTAAATAATTCACCAGTTAAACTGGGGTGCAGTACATATGCCCCGCCACCAGTTGGCGCCAATGGCGCTAAGAGGTCAAACGAGCTTTTTTTTTTTTTTTTTTTTTTTTTTTTTATTAACATAAAAATAACAAACCACGACTATTCAAACGAGCTTAGATGAACATTTAGTCAGTAGATGAAGAGCGCTAACTCTGTACTGTGCAGTATTGTGTTATACAGGTGGGGGAAGTGCATAAAAACACATAATTTGGATCAGTATGCTGCTGTTTACTTACAGGACTGTGATTTTATGAATTCTCATTGTTTTGTATGTAGTTTGAACTGAATGGAAAAATGTTAAGTCATGCTTGCTAAAATTCTAACTGCAGTCAGTTACTTACACTGTTTATAAGCACATTTCTGTTATTTGTTAATGTTTAGATCTGTTTCCTTATATTTTAATGGTGCTAAAGTTGATGACTGTAATAGACACAACTCTGTACTGTGCTGTATTGTGTTAAACAGGTAGAATAAAGCAGCCTTGAGCACACGTTTCAGCGCCCCCTTTTGACGTGTGTAACAATGAGTTTGAATGTAATTGGTTAAATCTGAATACAGCCACATCCCCAGTTATAAAAGGGTGTGCACACTTATGCAACCACATTATCTCAGTTGTTTATTTTTACTTCACCTCCCTGAAAGATTTCTGTTTGTTTTTCAATTGCATTGTACAGGTTATAAGTCACATTAAAGGTGTAAAAAGTTGTGAAATTATTTGTCTTCCTGTCAATTTTTTACATCACGAAAACCTGGCATTTTTAACAGGGGTGTGTAGACTTTTTATATCCACTGTATGTATATATTTCTGTGTAAATTTACAGCTCTGTACAGATGAGAATCTGATGGATTATATTATTCCAATAAATTCATAATTAGATGTGCAGATGTTTAGTTTTGATTCTTTCAGCTGCAGACCTCATGGTGTTTAACAGTCTGAGAGTAAATATTAAAGCAGAATTCAAACACAGGTTCAGTCTACATGCAAATTTAATATAAAGTCCACAAGTTCAGACTAAGAGAGATTTATTAACAATAAAAACTGTTCTAAAAAGAAAAATCAAGAAACAAAGTTGTTTAAGGATCCACATTTCTCACTGATGCTCATCAGGAAACATTTTGAGCTGATCTCTCCTAATAAGGTATGCACGTAGTAATAAATCATTACTAATAATAAGCACTGTAATAGTAATAAATGTGATAATCTGTCACCTGTACCTGAGTGAACCAAACATTGGATGATTGGAGAACCCCCTAAATTATTGGGAAGGAAAGAAAACTGTACGTCCCACCTTGTATAAACTTGCTGTGTCTTTTCTCAGTACCCCAGCTTCATCTGTGCCCTGAACGCAAAATCATCTAAGAAAGAAAGAACCTGAAGCCCAGCACTGTGGAAAAGATGTTGTTTTAAAATCAAAATGAACAAATAAAATGTCCTAGTGACATAAGTGCAGTTACAAACCAAGTAAAACAATCACATTCATATCACAAACCTCTCCCTAATTAGTTTACACTTTGCCCCTTGACCCCACCACTATATCATGAAGACAGACACGTTACCTGCCTGTTTTACATTTATTGTCCACTTGGTGGCGCAGCAGAGCAAATGAAGCACCATGAAGCTTCAATACTTCATGAAGCTTCATCTCACCATCATTAGTTGAAGGTGATGCTATCAGGAAGCTGCTGCTACACATTCTGCTGCTGCTCGCTTCACGCCCCAAATCAAAATGATGGATGCCGTAAAGCGGATGATGGTCCTGAGATACCGTAAATACACAGAAAACTATTTTACTCCAGTCTAAACACAGAAGAATTATTAACTCGAAGTTTTCTGTGAAATACTTGAGGAAAACTGCCAGAAGAATAAAGTTTACAGCAATACATTCAGATTATTTGGGCTCAACAATCCTTTCATGAAAGCAGCTATGTTTTTATTCCCTTTAGTGTTTCTGCAGGTCTTCCTGTTCACTGACAAACGTCTAGTAAATAAGAGAATTACAGATTTATTCTGTCTGTGGGAAATTACATCCACAAACCTGAGTATTCAGTCACACACAAGCGGCTCTTGTCTGTGAATGTGATGCTTCCTTGGAATTATGGCGCTTTCTGTTGTTCATTAATTCAGTGTTTATTAAATTTACTCGATCCGTTGCTGTGGGAGTGCAGAGGCTGATTAAAGTGACGCGACCTCACGCTCTCTCCTCACACCTGAGCCACAGGTAACGTTGATGTAAAGCCGGTAACACCTGTTTCTTTCCGTTAGTCAGGCGGGCTGACTGATGGGAGGAGACGGAGAGACAAACGCGGAAGTTTTTTTTTTTTTTTTTCCATCTTCAGCATTAAGAAAAAAGTACACTAATCCCTCGCTACTTCGCGGTTCGCTTTTCGCGGACTCACTGTTTCGCGATAAATATTAGTGTAAAAATATTTATTGTGGTATTTTCGCTGTTTCGCGGGTTTTTGCGGTACTCGTTCTTCACATGCGTAGTACGTGTTGTACAGTAATGTATATATTTGGTGTATAAGTGTGTGGGGAGGGTTTATAAAAACTTAAAATACTGTATAACTACTAAAATAATGTATAAGTATTAAAATAAATATAGCGTCCCTACTTCGCGGATTTTCTCTTATCGCGGGTGGTCCTGGAGCGTAACGCCCAAGATAAGAGAGGGATTACTGTAACATGATGCAGCGGGAGAGCAGCGGCTCACACGAAGCTCCTTCACAAACACTGAAGGATGATTTTCCATCAACGCTGACTGCAGGTGTGCAGATTTGAGGTGAATTATTGAAGGTAAGCGCGGCATTAAGTTCTGGTTCCTTTAAGTTCACCTTCGTGGTTCTGCCTCCTTGTTGGACTCGTTTTCCTGCGTGTACAGCGGGGAATAAGATATAATAATAAGTGATATTAGATAACGTAACTGTTGCTGGTTCTAAGCAGAGGTGCAGAGCTCTGTGATAAAGAACCGCAGGCCACGATCACGGTAGAGTTCTTGGCTGTGGGAGACCGCAGTTAAATCAGCCGCAGCTTAAATGTTCTTCCGCTTTCTAAGTGTTATGGTAGCGCTCCTCTGTTGCTGAGACTTTTCAACGGACCAAAAACAACCTGTGATATTTATATATGTCAAAGTTATGTAGAGCACTTTTACACATCACTGTTTGATTTGTTATATCATGTTTTTTAAGACAAAGTTTGTGTGTGTGTGTGGTGGTGGTGGTGTCTTGTATTATTTGAAGAAATTAAGAGAAATGAAGCTCCAGTTGCATTCAAGATGTGTTCCTTTACTCTTCTTGTGGATTTTGCTGGTAATCCACGTCTTCATTCATGATTCACTTGCATTAGAAATTCGTTCAAATCTTCAGTGTGACCTGCACTACAATCCAGCTGAGTTTGACTTGATGTGTGTCTAGTATCCTGCAAAATAAATAAATAAATGTTACACATAAAATTACTGTATAAGGTGAGGTAAATTGTTTCAAACAAAAAAAAAAAACCGGCTGAAGCCCAGCACTGTGGCAAAGCTGTTATTTTTAAATGCTCCTAGTGCCACCTATCGGAGCTACGGTGAAATGCACCAAAGCCTCGCTTTGCCACGGTCACGTGACGTGGGTGTTTTGAACCAGATTTCGGAGCAGTGTTTCGAAACATCTGCGCTTCAGAACCTCGACACAGTGTCGAAGAGTCTGTCTCGACTAGTAAATGATAATGAAGTAATTATATAATAAACAACTATGTAAGATCATGAATAATTATGCAAAAAAAACAACAACATTCAATTATTGTAAGTCCATTAGTTTTTTAACAGGTGATAACATCAGATCTGATAATTGGATGTTCTCTGATCTACAGTCAACAACTAATCCTCTCATTTTTAGACTAGGTTTAAGGTGGTTGTTTGTCATTTGAGTGATAGAAATGCAACAAAGTTCATGTCAGTAATGTTGTCATGAGTGAAATGCAAAGCAGTCAGTTTGCATCCATCAGATAACAAACAGTAACATCCTGTCCTGCATGTGTGATGTGATTTATTCATTTTCCAGGTGGTAACAATGACGACTAAGAAGCTGCTCATTGAAACACTGAACCAGTTGAGTCCAGAGGACTTTGCTGAGTTCAAGTCAATCACTGAAGTGGATAAAAAGTTCACATTCTTCTCAAAGAGGAAACTGAAAGCAGGAAACAGGCAGGATGTAGTGGAGCTGATGGAGGAGACGTACGGGCGAGGGTGTGTGGAGGAGACCAAAAAGGCTTTAATGAAGATGAGCAGAACTGATCTGGTGCAGAGATTATCAGGTATGACCTCAGGAACCAAACGTAAGACAACAAAGAAAGAAATGTGTGAAAATACTGCATAGATATAAGAAAACAGGAAGGACATCAGCTGAGTTCCAGTATTTTAAACAGATCAGAACAAATCCATCCAAATCCATTCATCATGGTTGGAAAGTCTTTAAGCAGCTCTACAGATTATAATTATGTCACTGTTAACCTTCATCCTCCTGACTGGAGTCCATGCAGTCCTCAGTTTATTTAAACTCCTTTATATTCTTTAGATGACATTAATTACATATCTGATATAATGCTTTAATTAAAATAATCATTGTTCTATTATGATTGTTTCTGCCAGTAAATTGGGGTCCTCAGGGACTCCAGTCGGTGGTCCATGTATGTTAAATGTGTGGGTAGGATGAGGGTTGATGAGGTTTAAGTGTCACTTTGAGGTGAAATCTTTTGTGTTATAAATGTTCATAAAGCCTGACCATAAAGCAGTTTCTAATCTGACTTTTCCTGTTTCTGTTTTCCTCAGACAAACAGTTTCCTGCACTGAGTCAGAGAGTGAGTAATGTCACATCAGTCGACTTCACACAGTTCAGCTTTGATTGATGAAGACTGGAAATCATCTTCATCTTAAATATAAATTATACACATCAAATTCATGCTGGAGCTGCGTCATGTTGTCATCATTTTCTTTTTTATGTTATTATCAAAAACATTAAGTCAGTAATCACAAGGTTCATTCAAATGACTCTGATCCATAAAATTGGGAATCCTGGTGCCTCACCTGCCTAGAAACAGCAGGTAAGGCACCTGTCCAAACTGAGGTGAAGCACTAAGACCTCAATGAGCCACGGTCACGCAGGTGTTTCCAAACAGCTGCAGTGTTGAATCGTCAGTATCCAGCGTCCCTGTTTCTAAGCAGTAAAGTTGTGAGCAGTTAAACCTCCCTCTGTTTGTAAAATCAGGAGACTCGCTGCAGTTTTTGCAGCAGTCTTTGAAGGAGTTACAGTCAGGCAGTGAAACAATGTCACAAACCTGTTAATGAAAATGAAATCCTTCAGAAGGAGGAAACAATGAACCACCTTCTGGTTACTAAAGAAACACAAACTAATGCAAGCAGGTACCCACCAAGCACCAGATGTTCATGGACGTTATTTTCTGCTCTAAATCTGGTCGGCCGCTCATGGCCTTCAAAGAGACACCCTTTATGTCTGAGTTTGGTTCAAAGGTGAAAGGTTATCATTTTACAAAGACTTGAATTGAACCTAATTTCAGCTTTGGATTTATGTTTAACAAACTGAACAATTTTGTGTTAATTAAAGATCAAACAGACCTTTGAATTGTACACAGCTGTCATTTGACCTCTGATTTTACCAGGTAGAAACGATGGAGTCTCTTATTGAGCTGCTTTTGGAAACACTGGCTCATCTGAGTGACAGCGAGTTCAAGAACTTCAAGCAGGTCCTCAGGGGGTACCATGACTTATTCTTCCAACCGAGGGAGACAGAGGAGTCAGACCTGCAGGACACAGTGTTTTTCATGGTGCAGACTTATGGCCAACAGTCAGTAAAAATGATCATGGAGGTGTTAAAGGATATTGGGAGGAGTGATCTGGCTCAGAGGCTGTCAGACTGCAGCTCAGAACCTAAAAGTAAGATAATACAGACAAAACATGTTAAAATCATTAAAGTGCTTCAGTTCATTTTATAAACAGATTTACAGTTAGAAAAAAAAAAAGAAGCTGACAAGTGATTAAAAATTATGTTCTGGAAGCTGAAGAATAATTTTGTACTGAACTGTACTTATAGTTATTACTTTGTCTTTTTTCTCAGAAAAACATCTGGATGAACATCTGTCTGCACTGATCCACAAAGTGAGTAACGTCTCATCTGTGTGACTCTGCAGAGCTCAGCTTTTATTCAATAAACTGCAGGATGAAAAATCATAATTTCATCATTTAGATTGGACTGAGTTTAGATTCAAAATAATTACTAAGTGAAAAAGTGTGTTTTTCAAAATAAAAGACTGATGAGGCAGTAAAAGCTAACAGTGTGGCTCAGCTGATCTTCAGAGGATTCAGGGATCCTTTATTGTCCTTTACGTCACATTTACCAGGGTTCGTACACCTTTTCCAGCATCAAATTCAAGCACTTATTAAGCACTTTCAAGGTCCATTTTCAAGATTTTCCAGCACATTAAGGGGTCATTCACAATTATCAACATTTTCCAAAGTTTACAAAGAGTACTCTTTTTCAGACCCCCTCCCCAAAAGTGTACAAAGAAAATGTTGATATTTTTTCATGACATTTAATTTCTCCTGGTTCAGTGGTATTTTAATGTAATAGGAAGTATTAAAAACACATCCTGGTTTTGAAAAATTCTGGAAATCTTGGTATTAAATATACTCTTGCCTATCCATTAAAACATTGTACTGCACTGCATGTACGCAAAATGTACATGCAGCCACACTATACACAGTGGCAGTGGAGCAATTTACAATGGTATGCAAAAGTTTGGGCACCCTTGATCATTTCCATGATTTTCCTTTATAAATCATTGGTTGTTGGGATCAGCAGTTTCAGTTAAATATATCATATAGCAGATGAACACAGAGATATGTGAGAAGTGAAATGAAGTTTATAGGATTTACAGAAAGTGTGCAATAATTATTTAAACAAAATTAGGCAGATGCATAAGTTTGGGCACCCTTGTCGTTTTATTGATTTGAATACCTTTAGCACTAATTATTGGAACAAAAAATGTGATTTGTAAGCTCATTGACCCTTGACCTACATACACAGGTGAATCCAATTATGAGAAAGGGTTAAAACAACTCTCAAATGAGCTGAAAACAAAGATTGTTCAACATCATGGTTTAGGGGAAGGATCCAAAAAGCTCTCTCAGAGATTTCAGCTGTCAGTTTCCACTGTGAGGAACATAGTGAGGAAATGGAAGACCACAGGCACAGTTCTAGTTAAGGCCCGAAGTGGCAGGACAAGAAAACTCTCAGATAGGCAGAGGTGAAGGATGGTGAGAACAGTCAGTCAACCCAGAGAGCAGCTCCAAAGACCTACAACATCATCTTGCTGCAGATGGTGTCACTGTGCATCGTTCAACTATTCAGCACACTTTGCACAAGGAGAGGCTGTATGGGAGAGTGATGCAGAAGAAGCCTTTTCTGCACACACGCCACAAACAGAGTCACTGAGGTCTGCTAAAGCACATTTGGACAAGCCAGCTTCATTTTGGAATAAAGTGCTGTGGACTCATGAAAATAAAACTGAGTTATTTGGACGTAACAAGGGGCGGTATGCATGGTGGAAAAAGAACACAGCACTCCAAGACAAACACTTGGTACCCACAGTAACATTTGGTGGTGGTTCCATCACGCTGTGGGGCTGTGGCCAGTGCAGGTACTGGGAATCTTGTTAAAGTTGAGGGTCGCATGGATTCCTGTCAATATCAGCAGATTCTTGAGAACAATGTTCAAGAATCAGTGACAGAGTTGAAGTTGTGGATACTTCAACAAGAAAATGACCCTAAACACTGCTCAGAATCTACTGAGGCGTTCATGCAGGGGAACAAGTATAATGTTCTGGAATGGCCATCTCAGTCCCCAGACATGAATATTATTGAAAATCTGTGGTGGGATTTAAAACGGGCTGTCCATGCTCGGAAACCATCAAACCTGACTGAACTGGAGATGTTTTGGAAAGAAGATCCAAAGGTCCAAAATACCTTCAACCAGAATCCAGACTCTCATTGGAAGCTATAGGAAGCATTTAGAGGCTGCTATTTCTGCAAAAGGACGATCTACTAAATATTGATGTCATTTTTCTGTTGGGGTGCCCAAACTTATGCACCTGCCTAATTTTGTTTAAATAATTATTGCACACTTTCTGTAAATCCTATAAACTTCACTTCACTTCTCAAATATCACTGTGTTCGTCTGCTTTATGACAGATTTAACTGAAACTGCTGATCAGAACAACCAATGATTTATAAAGGAAAATCATGGAAATGATCAAGGGTGCCCAAACTTTTGCATACCACTGTATTATCTGAATAGCTGGTCTTGTGCCAAAAAGTGATTTCCAGTATTTTCCAAAAAAAATTATTGCTGGTATTGATATTGTTGTGAATTACTTGTTGACGTATGGTCTGTCAAGCATATCTCAAATATTATCTCTCATGAATGATGGACTCATTTTGAGTCATAAATAACATTCCTGTCACATGGTAGAAGCTGCAACTTTTGGCAACACCAGCAGATAGTGTTGCCAACTTAGTGACTTTGTCACTTGGACTTTTCAGACCCCCCTAGTGACTTTCTTTTTTTGTCCAAAAAGTGACTAGCATCAAATTTAACGACTTTTCCCGGTGTCATCGGGGACTTTTGAAGAGTTTTAGAGATATGCTGTGTTATGCCAAAAAGTGATTTCCAGTATTTGCCAAAAAAAAATTTTTGGTTGTATTTAAATTGCTGTAGATTAATTTTTGGCCTAAAATCTGTGAAACATGTGTCAAACATATCTCTCGTGAATGATAGTACTCATTCTGAGCGAGAAACAACACTCCTGTCACAGGTAGAAGCTGCAATCACTTCTTGGCAAAGTGCCTTTCATATATTCTTTATTAATGAAGGTAAAAAATTATCATTGACATTAAAAATGTCTTTTTTCCTGAGAGATCTGCCAAGAGGGCTGCAGAAATTGCAACAAATATAACATTATAGTTCTATAAAGGGTAGCCAAAAACGACTGGATTGATTATAATGCAGATACAATAATGCAGTCATAAATATATTTGCAAAACAAGTCATTTCTTCATTTTATATATAAGCCCTTCATAAATCCTGTGCACCACAGTCTATTTACCGATATAAGCAAAGATAATACAATAAAAAAAAAAATCGGAAATCACTTTTTGGCACAACACCGGAAACATGAAAACTCCGTTGTCGCCGTGTTTTGTGTACATACAGCAATACTGCGGCCCTTCCTACGCTGTGGCATCGCCTGGACCTCTCTTCGGCACCGAGGGGGACACCCCTCCCCCGGACCTCAATTCGTCCTTTAGCGAACTTGGCAACAGTGCCAGCCGCCAATCACCAGATTACGCACAAATATAAGCATAGATGACAACACGACAGGAACATAGAATTAATGTACATACCTTCTGAACAAAATCCATCATCGTTTTCTGTGGTTTACTGCGTACAGCTTACATTTTTTTGATTCAGCTTTTTGGAACAATACTTCCCCTTCCTTGTTGAATTTATCTTCGGCGGTTTTGGCTGCTTTCCACACCTGCTGCGCCGCACTCGCAGCTTACTCCTGTCTAATATCGTCATTGAGTCTTTCTGTGAATCGATGATGGCCTATTTTAGAAAATTCAATGAAGCCTTTGAATTGATCCGCCAGATCGGAGGCCATATCGCTGCAGACCACGCAACGGCGCAGTGGTGTACAAGTGAACGAGAGCGCCTCCTTGGATGCGCGCAGCTGACTTCTACGCTGTTGAATTTACTCACAAGGAATGAATACCTGCGCTCGTGGAATGACATTATTTGCGGGGATTATGTTTTTTTTTCTCGCGCATAACTTTTGACTTAAAAGTATTCCATATTCGTCTGATCCATAATTGGAATTTGCAGTTTTCCAGCGAACACTCATCAAAACGGCCACTCTCTGTCTTCGGGGAGGGGCGTGGTCACAAACAGACTGACAGGTAACATGCAGACGGGCAGGCCAGACCCACGCGGAGAAATTTTCATTTTAGACTTTACGACTCATTTTATTTCTCTGTTTCATAAGCGATCTATTCAACCAGATAGTTATATTTTTATTTACAAAAAAAGCGGTTACAATTTCAAGCACTTTCAAGCACTACATCCAAAATTCAAGCACTTTTCAAACCTTGAAAGGACAATATTAAAATTCAAGCATTTTCAAGGATTTCCAGCACCCGTACGAACCCTGATTTACATGCAGCGGAACAAAATTCTGTCCTCAGGTCCTCGTGTTGCTCTTGTAACAGTCATGACAGTTCAAACAATATTATAGAAGAATAAATATAAATATAAAGAAACAATAAATACAAAATAAAACAAAATATAAAATAACACTTTAAGATGTAGAATAAAGCTGTAGTGACACATGTGGTGCCACAGCAGTGACTTGTGTGACTGACAGCAGCAACAGCAGCATGAGTGTGAGCAAGGACTGATGGAGGAAGAGCAGTACAGCTACACAGCCCCACCAGAGTTCAGCAGTCTTACAGCTTCAGGGAAGAAGCTGTTCCTCAGTCTGCTGGTCCTGCTCTTGATGCTCCTCAGCCTCCTGCCTGAGAGGAAAAGTGTGTGTGCTGGGTGTGTGTGGTCCTTCATGATGCAGGTGGCCCTTTTTTCCTGCATGTGGAGGTGTAAATGTCTGTGGTGTCTGGATATTCAGTGTCTAAAACAGCTGCAAAAACATAAATCTTTAATTCTCTCAGTGAAACAACAAATTTTCTTTGTTTGCTTTGAAATTTCCAGGTTGCAACAATGGCAGCTGTTAAAGAGCTGCTTTTGGACACACTGAAGGATTTGAGTGAACAGGATTTCTGGGAATTCAGGATGTTTCTGAAGTTCACGTGTTTTCAGAAGAGTGTTCCACAAATCAGACTGAATACAAACACAGCAGAAATAGTGAACCGTTTAATGGATGAACTTGGTCATCAGTCTGTGGAGGTGATCATGGAGGTTTTAACAGACATGAAGAGAACTGATCTGGTGCAGAGGCTGTCAGAGAGCAGCTCAGGACTCAAAGGTAAGATAAAGTCATCTGTCAGAGTGATCTGTAATAATGTCAATGAATATGGTGTGATTATTCTTAACTGTGTGTAGAAGAATTTAAACCATAATATTCCAGCTGACACTGAAAGAAGAATCCAAAGAGTTGAATCAGTATCTGTGAGGGAAAATCACAACAAGAACTGAATAATATCAAACTTATGATCATCTTCAAATGAAGGAATGTGTTTCCTCTCAGTGTTTTTGGACAGAAGTGGATAAATTAACACGTTCAGGTTTCCAAACACAATCAAATTACAAAGATTTTAAATCAAAAATATTCAGGTTATTGAATCAGTGACTTTCTTGTGTAAATGTTGTTTTAAAGCTCTTTGAACATCTTTCCTTTGAAAACATTTTTCTTTCTTTGTTTCTGCTTCATTGAATTCTTGCATTTTGAGCTCATTACTATCAGTCTTGTATTGTAAATGGTTCTTTATGTGCAGCTTTGACTGGACTTAAACTCCACTATGGAGACAGACAGACGACCTGTATGAGGTAGATTATTAAAAAGTCTTTGCAGTGATTTCTCTGTGATTGTGTAACTATGGCCTCCTCCTGCCTTCAGTCAGCACAGCTGAGACCGAAATATTAAAGCTTTTTATTGTCAGGACTCAGTGTTACACTCAGGATGAGCTCACATAAAGGACACACACAGTGTGTGTATTATGTAGTTACAGTTTGGATTCAATGTGTTGCAGCTGCAGGAACATCAGCTGAAGGATTTGATGTGGAGGACACAGAGAGAGGTCAGTGCCCTGAAAATCAATACATTTAAACAATAAAGTCATTGATATAAAATTATTGAGTGAAACTGAACTGGATCATTTCCTCAGAGTTTGATAGTTTTCCATTGATGGCAAATGTGACTTTATGTTGACAAGTGTAATGTTATTAATTGAGGTTACAAAGATAATTAGGATTAAATAAAGTGTCAGTTATTAAAAAGGGTCTGATTATTAATGCTGATGTTAAATCAGTCATGAATGAAGCTTTTAATATTTCTTTTCTCTCAGAGAAACACTCTGAGGATGAACGTTGGCCTGCACTGATCCACCAAGTGAGTAACGTCACATCTGTCTGACTTCAAATGATGCAGCTTTCACTGAACAAATACACGTTAGAAATCTACAATAGAAAACAGATAAAAACTGATTTGATTTGATTTTCAGTGTAAAAGTAGAAATGTCAGAGATTCAGGCTGTCCAGTGAGGTCGGTCTTCAGTAGATCAAAAAGTCCTGAACTTGTTAACAGAAGCAGAATAATCAATAATCAGGTGTTTGTGATCATTCTGACAAATATGACCAATGACATCATTACCTGATGTGATGGCTGATGGAATCGAAACACATGTACATTTCTTAAAGTGTTGATGAATGTAAACAGAAAACCTGAAACCAACTGAGGAATTACACATTTATGTCATGAAGATTTTCTTTGAATTTTGCAGGTAGAAACGATGGAGTCTGTTATTGAGCTGCTTTTGGAAACTCTGGCTGCTCTGAATGACCAGGAGTTCAGAGAGTTCAAGCAGGTCCTGGAACAAATTCATCAACTCGGACACAAATATGACTCAGACTTCACATGGATGCTGCACATGATGGCAGACCTGCAGGACACAGTGTTTGTAATGGTGCAGACTTACGGCCAACAGTCAGTGAAGAAGACCATGGAGGTTTTAAAGAAGATGAAGAGGACTGATCTGGCTCAGAGGCTGTCAGACTGCAGCTCACTGCCTAGAAGTAAGACAACAAAAACAAAACTCATTAAAATCATAAAACTGTTTTTATGACACGTCTCAGAAGCTTCTCAGTAACGTCTTCTTCTTTTATTTTATAAATAATAATATTTGTAATACTTTGGGAGAAGGAGAGAAAGTGACTCCTTCATACTGTTTATTATTGCTGAGGAGGTTTAAGTATCATTTTGCATATTGTACATTTTTACAAAGTCATATTTCCTGAATAATTGTCAGTCAGTTGTTAAATGTGTTTGTCATGAGTCACTTTTCCCACTTTTGTCCTCAGAGAAACACTCTGTGGATGATCGACACTCTGCACTGATCCACACAGTGAGTCATGTCACATCTCTGATTCAGTACAAGACAGCAGATGCAGGCTGAAAGTCAGAGTACTGAAGTATCATCTGCTCTCATTTCCATCATTTTCTCATGATTTATGCTGGATGTTTGTGAGAAACTGAAGCTTCCTTCAGTTTGAGTCTTTCAGCAGTAATTTGATCCAACACTAATGTCAGGATGTCTTTACCACTGAGGATGAGCTGAGGAAATGTCAGCATGTACATTTGTCCTGACTGTTCTCTTCAACAGGACAGAGAAATCTGAAAAGATCAACCACTCTAAGATTAAAGATTCAACTTTATTGTGCTTAAAATATTTGATAAAGAATTAAAGATCATCTGAAAGCTGAAATCATGGAAATAGTGTTGAGTGATATTTTTCAGTTTTTAGCTGCACAGTATGTGAGAAGAACTGCAGCCTGTAAATAAACACGATTCAAAATCATAAAGAGGATCACTGGTTTGTGCTTTCTTCACAGTTCTGATAAACATGCTGTAATCAATATAACAGCCCATGTTTGGCTAAATATATGAATAAACTTCTGACCCATGAATGTACTGACTGTTCCAGGTGGCAACAATGGCAGCTGTTAAACATCTGCTTTTAGGAACTCTGAATGATTTGAGCAACAAGGAGTTCAAGAAATTTCAGAGGTTCCTACAGATGATTTTTCCTCTGAAGAATCTGTCAGATTTCTCATGGAGGTTTGAGCCATCATCAGTCAGAGCAGAGTTTGTGGATCTGATGGTGGATGAACTTGGTCAGCGGTCTGTGGAGGCGACCAGGAAGGTTTTCTTGTACATGAAGAGGACTGATCTGATACAGAAGTTATCAGAGAGCAGCTCAGGATCCAGAGGTAAGACCAACAAAGCTGCATGAGTGTAAACTCTGTGTCATCAACAATGTAAAATCTCTGAAATCTGAGATCAATAACTGATCTGATTTAATAATCAGATGACCAATAAATCCTGATT
>CM024201.1:31028425-31079431 GCA_013435755.1 Amphilophus citrinellus
TCTGGCGCAAAACATCTTGGAATCTCCATCTGAAGAAGATCAGGAATTTCTTGCATCCAAGCAATCCATCGGTCACGAAGGCTCTGTGGCTGGATCGGCTCATCCCACCCGAGCTGTTCCTTCCAGAGATCCTGTACCAAAATCTTGGCCCTCGTGGGCCAAGACTTTGGTACAGGGCACAATATATCCGAGTGGATCACATTGACACATCCTCAATGTGGGTTCAATTTCCTCTACAGGTCGATGTTTGTACTTCAGGGAGTCACGTAGACAATCCAAGGGTTGATTCTTGAAGACTGGAGCTGTGTTGAGAAAGCCATAAATCACTGCTCTCAGACCAGATATCGGATGGGAGATGTTCAATCACATCTGGAATGTTGCTGGCCCACTGGTGTATCTCAAAACCTACAGTGTGGAGCAGCTGGCGTAGACCATCAACTAGATCTTTAGCTCCTTCCTTCAAATGGGTGCTGCGGAGACAGTTATCCACGTAGAATGACTGCTCTACGCAATCTACAAGGTCTTGGTTAGACTCACTGTTGTCTTGAACGTGTCACTGTAAAGCGTATATGGCACGCATGGGCTGCCATGTGGTGCCAAATGGCAGAACTTGCCACTCGTAGATCTTCAGCTCTTCATTCCTCTTCATGTCCCGCCAGATGAAGCGCAGAATTGGTTTGTCGGCAGGCAAAGAGACGTATCTGGTGAAACATACTCTTGATGTCCCCACTCACTGCAACTGGGTACTGCCGGAACTGAATAAGCACCCCTAGTAAAGAGGGACCTAGGGCAGGTCCAGGGAGGAGAAGATCATTGAGAGACTTCCCTTCATACTGGAAAGAACAGTTGAAGACAGTCCTGTCTTTGTTGTTGTGCCGTACCATATGATGGGGAATGAACCAGGATTCGGATGTTGATTTAGCCTCCTCAGGTGCCACGACGGATACATAGCCCATCTCCACCAGCTTCTTAATTTCCTGACAGTATACCTCAGCACGTTGGGGATCTTTTGCTAGCCTCCTTTCTGTGCTGCGAAGGCTAGGTATACTGCTTCCATTGGAGCTTGAAGAGTGGTGGAGTTGACTCCGCAAAGCAATGGTGTAGCATATCGCTTTATCTCGTCTACTGTAACTCTGATGGTTGAGGCCTGAAGGAGGTTGAAAGCCTGCTGATCTTGCTTTGACCTGGTCACCTGCTTACTCACATAAGGCAATGTATCCATCTGCCAAAGTCGCTCCACATTCCCGAAGAGCTCATAGTCCGGTGCGACTGTCGCTGTGAACAGACACTGCTGCTCTGAGTGAGGGATTTGGTCGGTGCTGATAGGACCTTGAAGCGACCAGCCAAGTTCAGTGTGGACTGCAATGGGTCCTCCTGGCGGGCCCATACGAACTGGCTCTATGGGTGCCAGAAGATGAGGCATGTCTGATCCTATAAGCAGCAGGGGTTGAATGCGATCTACAGGAGTCAAGTGTAGGTCTCCGTTGAAGAGTCTTCACCGGATACAAATGTTCTGAGAGACTCAGATTATTCGATGTGAAGGCCTGCCAAATGTAATGTTTCTTTCGAGGCTTGTGAGGGGAAGACACGTGCAAGGAAACTGAAGCACAGTGAAGCTGTACTACCTCATGGTGAACAGTTCGAAGGGTGAGCACCTCATCCTCCGGGGTAAGTTGAAGGCATTGCACGGCTTGTGGTAAAATGATGCTTCGCTGTGAGCCGTCGTCTAGCACTGCATAAGTCTCCAGTACTCTGTCTTTGTTGTGAAGTAAGACCTTTACAACCTTCAGCATCACTTTAGGAGATCTGTTAGGTCTGTCCAAATACACCTTTGTGCTCAGAGCAGCCACCATAAGTACACTCTTCTGCATTTGCTGGACTGCGTCATGCAATACTGTCAGATGCTGCTCTTTACAGGTATTACAGGGTCGTTTCAGGGTACAAACCTCTGGCTTGTGAGATCTTTCGCATTTCCAGCACCGTTGTCCATCAGATAACCACTACACTATCTGTCCTGTGCTCAGCTTCTTGAGATCTGTGCAGGCATTCAGGAAATGCTCTCTATTATTGCAATGAGGGCAATATGGTTTAGGCTTTAATAAGGACTTCGGTCTGGCTGAGCTCTCTCTGGAACGCTGATCATTGCTGTTGATTTCTCCTTCGGTCTCTACAACCAAGAATAAACAGTGTGGGCTTTCTAACAGTCGCCTCAGCCTGTTCTGGAGGGCAGGCAGCTAGACTCCCCAGCGGTGGAGAGGATCACCTCCAGTGCCGTGCGGAATAAACCTGCGGATTTCATCACCTCCACCACAGAATTCCCACAGTTCTGCGCCGCCGTTTCCTCAGGATGCTTCTGTGGGAAGGAGCATCACTCTTAGTAGAGGAAACGGCACTCTCAGTCCACAAACACTGTGAGTTGTCCTGTTTTGACCTCAGAAAAAAACATTAAATCACGGACTGTATTTAATAAACCAGTGGTCAGTGAGACTCAGATGGACACCCCTGAAACCATGTCATACCGTCAAGCTATGGACTCTGCTGCTCTCGCCCTGTTTGAGGAGAAAAAGAAAACCATCATTTGGAGAGTGGACACTCTGTGTTTTGTTGGCTGACCCGTGTGAGGAAGAACAGGAAGCTATTACAACCAAGCTTTAAGGGCTGGTTGCTAGCTTTTCATGGCTGCTTGATTCCTAACACAGGCTAGTAAAAAACTTTCTGATCATCACCCTTCACCTTCAGCTGTCCCAGCTTCAGTCTCCGTTGCCTGCAGCAGAGCCTCCGTCTCAGCTTCAGTCTTCAGCGTCATGAAAAAGTTGATTTATTTCATTAGTTCTATTCAAAAAGTGAAACTTGTATATTATATTCATTCATTACACACAGACTGATATATTTCAAATGTTTATTTCTTTTAAGACACCCGGTGCCACACTCCAATCAGCTAATTAACTCAAAACACCTGCAAAGGCCTTTAGATAGTCTCTCAGTCTAGTTCTGTAGGCTACACAATCATGGGGAAGACTGCTGACTTGACAGTTGTCCAAAAGACGACCATTGACACCTTGCACAAGGAGGGCAAGACACAAAAGGTCATTGCTAAAGAGGCTGGCTGTTCACAGAGCTCTGTGTTCAAGTACATTAATAGAGAGGTGAAGGGAAGGAAAAGATGTGGTAGAAAAAAGTGTACAAGCAATAGAGATAACCGCACCCTGGAGAGGATTGTGGAACAAAACCCATTCAGAAATGTGGGGGAGATTCACAAAGAGTGGACTGCAGCTGGAGTCAGTGCTTCAAGAACCACCACGCACAGACGTATGCAAGACATGGGTTTCAGCTGTTGCATTCCTTGTGTCAAGCACCCTTGAACAAGAGACAGCGTCAGAAGTGTCTCGCCTGGGCTAAAGACAACAAGGACTGATGGAGGAAGAGCAGTACAGCTACACAGCCCCACCACAGTTCAGCAGTCTTACAGCTTCAGGGAAGAAGCTGTTCCTCAGTCTGCTGGTCCTGCTCTTGATGCTCCTCAGCCTCCTGCCTGAGAGGGAAAAGTGTGTGTACTGGGTGTGTGTGGTCCTTCATGATGCAGGTGGCCCTTTCTTCCTGCATGTGGAGATGTAAATGTCTGTGGTGTCTGGATATTCAGTGTCTAAAACAGCTGCAAAAACATAAATCTTTAATTCACTCAATGAAACAACAAATTTTCTTTATGTTTGCTTTGAAATTTCCAGGTTGCAACAATGGCAGCTGTTAAAGAGCTGCTTTTGGACACACTGAAGGATTTGAGTGAACAGGATCGCTGGGAATTCAGGTGGTTTCTGAAGTTCACGTGCTTCAAGATGGACCTGCCACAAATACAGACATATATAAACATAGCAGAAGAACTAGTGGATCAGATGCTGGATAAACTTGGTCATCAGTCTGTGGAGGTGATCATGGAGGTTTTCAGAGACATGAAGAGAACTGATCTGGTGCAGAGGCTGTCAGAGAGCACCTCAGGACTCAAAGGTAAGATAAAGTCATCTGTCAGAGTGATCTGTAATAATGTCAATAAATATGGTGTGATTATTCTTAACTGTGTGTAGAAGAATTTAAACCATAATATTCCAGCTGACACTGAAAGAAGAATCCAAAGAGTTGAATCAGTATCTGTGAGGGAAAATCACAACAAGAACTGAATAATATCAAACTTATGATCATCTTCAAATGAAGGAATGTGTTTCCTCTCAGTGTTTTTGGACAGAAGTGGATAAATTAACATGTTCGGGTTTACAAACACAATCAAATTACAAAGATTTTAAATAAAAAATATTCAGGTTGTTGAATCAGTGACTTTCTTGTGTAAATGTTGTTTTAAAGCTCTTTGAACATCTTTCCTTTGAAAACATTTTTCTTTCTTTGTTTCTGCTTCATTGAATTCTTGCATTTTGAGCTCATTACTATCAGTCTTGTATTGTAAATGGTTCTTTATGTGCAGCTTTTAACTGGACTTAAACTCCACTATGGAGACAGACAGACGACCTGTATGAGGTAGATTATTAAAAAGTCTTTGCAGTGATTTCTCTGTGATTGTGTAACTATGGCCTCCTCCTGCCTTCAGTCAGCACAGCTGAGACTGAAATATTAAAGCTTTTTATTGTCAGGACTCAGTGTTACACTCAGGATGAGCTCATGGATAAGCTTTTACCTGCTTAGATAAATCATCTCTTTCACGTCTCCAAGCAATACAAAATGCAGCAGCTAGACTCCTAACTCACTCTAGCAAACAATCACACATTACCCCTATCTTATTCTCTTTACATTGGCTCCCAGTTGCCTTTAGAATCAGTTTAAAGTTCTCACTCTTACATACAGAGCACTAAATCGACAAGCCCCAGACTATATTTCCCAACTACTTGTTAAACATGCTGCTGCTTTCTGCCTTCGTTCACAAGGGCACCAAAGCTCTGGAACAGTTTACCACTCCAGCTCTGTTTAGCTGACTCTGTGGAGTCTTTTAAAAAGCAGTTGAAAACTTTTCTGTTTAATGAGGCTTTCTGTTGACTTTATTTTTATTCCTTTTTTTTTTTTCAAGATGGTAATGTTGATATGTCTTTAACATGGTGCTTTATCTGGTTTTTGATATTGTGTTTTAATTATTGTAAAGCGCCTTGTGACTTTTTGTCTGTGAAAAGCGCTATATGAATAAACTTTACTTACTTACTTACTCACATACAGGACACACACAGTGTGTCTATTATGTAGTTACAGTTTGTATTCAATGTGTTGCAGCTGCAGGACTAAGATAACACAAAATTATTGAGTATAATAATAATAATAATAATACATTTTATTTATAAGTGCCTTTCATGACACCCAAGGACACTTTACAGGCGTGAAAACAAGACAGTGAAAGGATAGAGTGCTGTCAAGGATGACACCCAGACTCTTAACCTAAGGGAAGGGGAAAACTGGGGAGCTGTTGATGTTGAGGGAGAAACTGCCAACTTTTTATAAGTGGATTTTTTTCAGACGAGGAGGAACTCAGTTTTGTCACTGTTTAATTCATGAAAATTTGAGGCGAACCAGGATTTGATTTCAGATAAGCAGGTGATGACGGAGGAGGGTGGGAGGTAAGAATTAGGCTTGGTGGATAAATAGAGCAGGGCATCAGGAGAGAGCCTTGAGGCACACCTGAGGTTACAGGAGAGGGGTGGAATTTGGAAAGACTTAAGCTGGATGAGCTGAGTGTGGCCTGTGAGATGAGAACAGAACCAGTCAAAAGGGGTGTGGGAGATGTCAGTAGAAGATTATCTGTAGAGAAAGACGGTGTGGGAACTCAAATCAAGGAGGATGAGGAGAGAGAGTAATCTAGAATCAGCTCCCAAGAGAATGTCATTCATGATTTTCAATAGAGCAGTTTCTGTGCTATGGCGGGGGGCGGAAACCAGACTGGAATTGTTCACAAAGACTGTTTTGAGTTAGATGGGTGTGAAGTTGAATAGCAACAGTTTTTTTCAAGTATTTTGGAAATGAAGGTTAGGTTAGAGATGGGGCGAAGATTATTGTAGTTGTTTGGATCAGAACCTGGCTTTTTCAGAATTAGGATGACAGTTGCAGTTCTGAAGAGAGTGGGTACAATTCCAGTGATAAGCGAAGAATGAATGATGGCAGATACGAAAGGGAGGAGAGAGGGGAGGCAGGATTTAACCAGAGCTATAGGAAGAGGGTCGAGAAGACATGTGGAAGGCTTGGATTTCCAGATGAGGTCAGTGATTTCAGAGGGAGATGGTACAGTAGTTGAAAGGTGGAGAGCAGCTGACAGAGGTGGGGAAGTTCGGATGAGGGAAGGGGAGGAGACACAGGACATAGGTGTTGGTGGATTTTGTTGATTTCTTTTTCACTGAAAAGTTTTTTTTTTATGGAGATGCTCTAATTGAGGCCCTTTGGTTTTCATTGACCTGAGTTCAGGGGTAAACCAGGGTGCAGAATGAGTGAAGAAAACAGACCGTGTTTTCACTGGGGCGAGAGAATTGAGAATGCCAGTTAAACAAGTATTATATTGAGCAGACAGTACATCTCTGTGGTAATGATGGTGGAAGTGGGTCCAGACAGTTTACAGACAATGCACTCGAACGAGCTGACAGTGGGTATGGACACAGGGAGGACTTTTCACCTCTTGTGATGAATTGATGATGATGATGATGATGATGATGATACTTTATTGATCCCACAATGGGGAAATTACAGTTAACAGAACATCCATGCAAGAAGACAAACAAACAAACATGGGGAGATAGGTGAACTGTGGCCATGCTGCCCCCCTTCTGGAGGCGCTGCCATTAAAAAGACAGGAACAATAGTGAAAACATATAGGGATGAGTGAGGAAAAAACTCATCTCATACTTTGTATTCATACGCACATACACAGTGTAAGGTTAGAAAAACCTCTGCGATAGAGCAGAAACATATAGCATGGGAGCACTAGGGTGGGGAGGGATGGACAGGGGAGCCAGCGGAGGTGGGGGGGGCTAACAGCTAACAGTTCTGATAAGATGTAGAGTTCATCAGCAGCTAGGTCAAAGGAGATCAGTCCAACACAGGCCAGAAGAAGACAGGACAGCGGGGGCGTAGAGCATCTGTTTACAAAATTCCCGGAGACAATTTGATAAGTGGCAGTCGAAGGCCACCAGGGAGCCAAATTTCTGATTCTATGACTTGTTTTGGGTACAGGCTGTACTGATTAATTTGTTGACAGCCTTTAGTCTTTCACCGCTCTGTGGTGAAAAAAATCCAATTCATCCAATCTTCTTGGTTTGTTCCTTCGCTGTGCAGAAACAGATACATACATCTCCAAGATCTTACCCCTCAGAATCAGCTCCAGATATACTGAGTCTGAGTTGAGTCTGTACCTTCCTGCATTCCCATCATAAGCAGCCTTACCAAGGCCAGACAGCTGCCTAGACTTCCTGAATTGCAATGACAAGTCAGGTATCTCCAGGTCCAGTTCAGAGAAATCCCAGTGTCAATAAGCCGAATGTGTGTGTCCTCCATTGACAATACGGCCAGGCACGTCATCTTCCAGACCACACAGGAACCATAACATAGCCAGCTGGAATGTCAATCAATAAGAGGGAATAGGGTTCTTCTTCCCCCAATCTCCTCATGGTGAAAATTTGATCAAAACAATGGCGTTGAGAGACCAGCTGACCAGATCCATAATTATAAATTCCAGTTCGGAAGTTGTGTAAAGAGAGGCTCTAAAGCAGCAAAACAGCAAAGCAGGGGAAAAAGGAAGGGCTGGGAAGAGAAGAAAAGTGAAACCGTCTCCGCTGAGAGGTGAAGAAAAAAAAAAAGGTCGCGAGACCACTTCCACGACCTGAGACACCGGGTTGACAGATGTAAACAAAACCAGATGGAGTGGAGTCCTTAAGTTGAGAAAGGTTCATGGGCTGTTGCCAGGTTTCAGTCAGAGAAAATCAAAGTAAGGAGATCCTGGCTGAGATATCCTTTGTTTGAGAGTGACAGCTGTGGACATGTATTTGACAGACGGATTCGCCAACCTGGCTGGGCTGGCAACAGGCTGAGATCAGCAGACTGGGTGGCACTTCTGCGAGGCCGACGAGTGGTGGACCAGATGGAATGTATGGGTTTCAATTTGTCGAGCTGGAAATTCCGGCGAGACCCACAGTGAATGTATCTCCGGAGAGGCAGGAGAGCAATCTCTGGGTGGAGACGCAGCGTCACCGGACGCGATTCGTACTGGTGCCAGAAAAGTCGAAGGAGCTCAGCAGCCGTATATTGAAGGAGTCTTGACAGTGGTTGGATGAGAAGTGGTAGAAGAGTCCAGGCAAAGGCAGACCAGATGTAGAGCTGGGTGGCCCACTTTATGCAGAATGTGCGGTCATGGAACAGGTTAATCTTTGGCGGCCAAGCCAATGCTAGCCCAACCGGGCAAAAATATAGTGACACGATAACTGGAATGATGTGTATCACAGGAGAAATGCAGCTCGCATGTACAAAAGTTCATTCGGCCAGAGAACAAAAAAACATAGTCAAAAGACACATCAAAAAGTTTACACCGGTGAGCAGCGGCAGCAAGACGCGGCAGTGTCCACTTAACCAGAAGTACATGCTGGTCAAAAGAAAACTGGATCATTTCTTCAGAGTTTGATAGTTTTCCATTGATGGCAAATTTGACTTCATGTTGACAAGTGTAATGTTATTAATTGAGCTTACAAAGATAATTAGGATTAAATAAAGTGTCAGTTATTAAAAAGGGTCTGATTATTAAAGCTGATGTTAAATCAGTCATGAATGAAGCTTTTAATATTTCTTTTCTCTCAGAGAAACACTCTGAGGATGAACGTTGGCCTGCACTGATCCACCAAGTGAGTAACGTCACATCTGTCTGACTTCAACTGATGCAGCTTTCACTGAACAAATGCACGTTAGAAATCTACAATAGAAAACAGATAAAAACTGATTTGATTTGATTTTCAGTGTAAAAGTAGAAATGTCAGAGCTTCAGGCTGTCCAGTGAGGTCGGTCTTCAGTAGATCAAAAAGTCCTGAACTTGTTAACAGAAGCAGAATAATCAATAATCAGGTGTTTGTGATCATTCTGACAAATATGACCAATGACATCATTACCTGATGGAATTGAAACACATGTACATTTCTAAAGTGTTGATGAATGTAAACAGAAAACCTGAAACCAACTGAGGAATTACACATTTATCTCATGAAGATTTTCTTTGAATTTTGCAGGTAGAAACGATGGAGTCTGTTATTGAGCTGCTTTTGGAAACTCTGGCTGCTCTGAATGACCAGGAGCTCAGAGAGTTCAAGCAGGTCCTGTTTGAAATTCACCATCACAGATATTACTCAGACTTCACACGGATGCTGCACATGAGTACAGACCTGCAGGACACAGTATTTGTAATGATGCAGACTTACGGCCAACAGTCAGGGAAGAAGACCATGGAGGGTTTAAAGAAGATGAAGAGGACTGATCTGGCTCAGAGGCTGTCAGACTGCAGCTCACTGCCTAGAAGTAAGACAACAAAAACAAAACTCATTAAAATCATAAAACTGTTTTCATGACATGTCTCAGAAGCTTCTAAGTAGCGTCTTCTTCTTTTATATTATAAATAATAATATTTGTAATACTTTGGGAGAAGGAGAGAAAGTGACTCCTTCATACTGTTTATTATTGCTGAGGAGGTTTAAGTGTCATTTTGCGTATTGTACATTTTTACAAAGTCATATTTCCTGAATAATTGTCAGTCAGTTGTTAAATGTGTTTGTCATGAGTCACTTTTCCCACTTTTGTCCTCAGAGAAACACTCTGTGGATGATCGACGCTCTGCACTGATCCACACAGTGAGTCATGTCACATCTCTGATTCAGTACAAGACAGCAGATGCAGGCTGAAAGTCAGAGTACTGAAGTATCATCTGCTCTCATTTCCATCATTTTCTCATGATTTATGCTGGATGTTTGTGAGAAACTGAAGCTTCCTTCAGTTTGAGTCCTTCAGCAGTAATTTGATCCAACACTAATGTCAGGATGTCTTTACCACTGAGGATGAGCTGAGGAAATGTCAGCATGTACATTTGTCCTGACTGTTCTCTTCAACAGGACAGAGAAATCTGAAAAGATCAACCACTCTGAGATTAAACATTCAACTTTATTGTGCTTAAAATATTTGATAAAGAATTAAAGATCATCTGAAAGCTGAAATCATGGAAATAGTGTTGAGTGATATTTTTCAGTTTTTAGCTGCACAGTATGTGAGAAGAACTGCAGCCTGTAAATAAACACGATTCAAAATCATAAAGAGGATCACTGGTTTGTGCTTTCTTCTCAGCTCTGATAAACATGCTGTAATCAATATAACAGCCCATGTTTGGCTAAATATATGAATAAACTTCTGACCCATGAATGTACTGACTGTTCCAGGTGGCAACAATGGCAGCTGTTAAACATCTGCTTTTAGGAACTCTGAATGATTTGAACTACGAGGAGTTCGAGGAATTCAAGAGGTTCCTACGGATGATTTTTCCTCAGACGAATCTGCCATATTCCTCATGGAGGTTGGAATCATCATCAGTCAGAGCACAGTTTGTGGATCTGATGGTGGATGAACTTGGTCAGCGGTCTGTGGAGGCGACCAGGAAGGTTTTCTTGTACATGAAGAGGACTGATCTGATACAGAAGTTATCAGAGAGCATCTCAGGATCCAGAGGTAAGACCAACAAAGCTGCATGAGTGTAAACTCTGTGTCATCAACAATGTAAAATCTCTGAAATCTGAGATCAATAACTGATCTGATTTATTGATTTAATCAGATGACCAATAACTCCTGATTACTGTTGCAGGTTTTTGTGTTGGTGGTGGCATGGTGGTGCAGTGGTTAGCACTGTCACCTCACAGCATGAAGGTTCTGTGTTTGAGTCTCCTGGTTGGCTGGAACCTTTCTGTGTGGAGTTTGCATGTTCTCCCTGTGCCTGCATGCTTTTCCTCAGAGTGCTCTGGTTTCCAGTCCAAAGACATGCTGGTTGGGTTTATTGGTGGTTATCAGTTAGCTGTAGGTGTCAATGATTCTGTCTCTCTCTCGTTTTTATTACCCGTAGTGTTGTAGTACTCGAGATCTGTCTTGGTCTCGAGACCGCTTTTTGATGGTCTCGGTCTTGTCATGGACTCGGACCTTGCGGACTCGGGATTTTATTTCAAGACCAGTCAAGACCACAGCTCTGGAAATATCACTAAATTGCCAGAATATTGTCCAGTTTATTTGTTAACATCTTTGCTTTTATTGCATCTTTGCAAATCATATTGATTCAAATCCAACAAAGACTGCGCTCCTCCGCCCTCTCCCCGCACACTCCCCCCCGGCTATGTTGCTGCTATTATCGCTGCTTGCACCTGTATCATTTCACCGCAGTTTGCAATCAACCACAGAGCACAGACAGTTTCATTCACAATGTGTACTTTGATCTCATGCGTGTTGCATAAATCGAAATAACAACCAGCATGAACACGAGGAGAAGTAAGAGGGAAAATGAAGATCAAAGGAAAATTTCAGGCTTCCTATTTAACAAAAAAATCCCAGCATGAAAGGTAAATACCAACCTTCATGTATTTTGATACACAAACTGACAATTTAATGCAAATTTTAGGGCTACAATAATTCTTGGAGTAACTCAGTTTGATTATTAAAAAGTCCTTGACACAAATTTGTTGCTTTGATGCTTCGTTTCAACTCTGCAGCTCAGGTGTCTCCGTGTAAGTGGAGCATTTCCTCCACATTAGTTCTCCATCGCTGTAACTGATTTCCGTCATTTGGAAAAAAACGACCCTTTAACACGAGGATCATCGCTGACATGTTTTTCCACGCCCCCATTTCTCCGTGCCGTGAGTGCGTGTGTTTGAATGTGTGCGCACGTGTGTTGTGCAGAGGATGTCAGCTGTTATTTTTTCTTTAGGTCAGCTGTAGCCACCAGAACAGATCTATAACCACAGTGTACTGGGGGGCTGCTATTAGCACTAGCAATCCTTTGGTGCATTCATCCCCCAATTTTTCAACAAAAACACAGCAGCAGCTGTTTTACGTGCAGTCTGTCTGCACAAGCGCAAAGAGATGGAGCCGTTACTGAGAGGGTGAGCTCAGGTGGAGTGAAAGGAGCTCTTGTTCCTGTAACCACCTGAAAACCTGTACTGGGAAACAGCTGGAGGTCCTTCATCAACCACCTGATCAGCAACATGAAGAAAAGAGAACTTTGTAGCTGCTCCATCCACCGTTTGTTTCACACAGAGAAACATCTGCAGTACGGAAGTTAAAATATGCTGATGAATGATTAAAATGAAATTACTTGATTAATTACTTGATTAATTGACAGATTAATCAATTGAATACTTGATTACTAAAATAACTGATAGTTGCAGCCCTACGTTTATTCAGAAAGCCATAGTCAAAAATTATTTTTCTGCGCCAGTGGAGCTATGAGAGGCCTTCAAGAATAAAAAACTACAGTTCCCAGCAAGATGATGTCACTTCCTGTTGTTGCATTAAAAACACGATAGTTTATGCTAACAACATGGTGGCTGATATTCAAATGTAGGAAATGCTTTCAGCAGCTGATCATTAAAAAATCATAATCATGTTTTTGTTGTGTATGTTTTTTATGTGATTTCTGCAAACCCATTAGTGGAAGAAAACGTCACTCTGGGACACATTAAATGCTTGATATATAAATGTAACTTTTCTGGATTACAAGCAAAAATTATCACTCGATCTAATAAGTTCTGATTTAGAGTTCTTTACTGGTCCTTTGTACATAACTGAAAATCTTCTCTGAACCAAACCTGACATGCACCTCGAGAAATGTAACTACACGTCCAAAAAAACTGATTACTGCCTAGGCTTCAGAGGTGCTTTCCAGTTACATCTTAGGCCCTATCACTGAATTAACAAGCAGAAGCGGCATTTAGCAGTTAGCATTAGCTTACTAATTAGCATTAGTGTTAGCGCTGGACTGAGAAATATTTCTTGCTAGAACCCTGAAGTTACCATGGCCACCACCAATGGTAACAGCAGAGAAGTAAGTAAGTTGTTTCTCCACCATTAGTACATTGAGCTAGTGGTGGGCAGATCGATCCTAATATCAATAATATCGATACCATCGTTGGTATTGGTATTGATCCATATCAGTGTAATGAGGTCGATACTTTGGCTTCAGTTTCTCTCCTGTATGCAGTGCTGCGGTTTCATCAAAGATGTGAGCTGACTGTCTAAGTGTTGCTCCTGTCACAGCACAGAGCAGGCACACTTTGCTCCTCCCCACAGTGTTTTGTTATACTTGCATGTGACACATACCATATTTTATTTGGGAAAAAAAGGAATTTGCTATGAAACATTTAAAGCAAATTTAAATTTAAATTTGTGCAACTTGTTTATTTAAGAAAAAAATCTGGAAAATTAGTGAATGAAGGGATATTTTTTATTACATTTTTTTAATTATACTTTCTGAACAATCTACCTGGAGAAAAAAAGTTTGCATTTGTTCTTGAGTGATGATTTTGTACACTTCATTTATGAAAAAAAAATCCAGACATTAATGTATGGGGAAAATTGTTTTGTTAATGTTCTATTGTTTCAGAACAATAACTTTTATTTTGATAAAGTATTTTCTATTACCTATAAACTTTGCCCAATTCTATCCTGGGTTTTAACTAATTAATGATCCAAAGGAAAAAAAATTCAAACCAGTTAACCTTCATGAAAATTCTTCATAATTATTAAAAAGTATCAGTATCAGTATCGGTGATAATGGCCCTTTGTTTACTTGGCATCAGATTGATACCAAATCTTGAAGTGTCGCACACAACTACATTGAGCAGCATACACGAGGAGTGATTGACAGTGCTAAGACCCTCCTCCTGGGTCTAATTGGTTGTTTTTGACTGGGAGCAGTTCAGGGAGGAGGTGGAGGAGCTCCATTTTTTTTGCAGATTATCGGTCTCATACTATTGCGACAGGTTTAACAAATATGTAAAAACCAGATTTTTTATAAAAGTTACATCCTGCAGCTTTAATGTGTATAAGATTAAAGGCTTTAGTTCTTACTGTCAATGGTTGTTTGCCATTTTTTCAGTTTTACACATTTAGCTTTGTGATTTTGAAATAGCACCCATTTTTACAAAGATTGTTGTTGGTTTAAAAACAACATAACTATGTATTGTTTATGAAAGGCAGAGAACAGTTAAGACTATTGTTGTGAACTATGAATAATTGTTTTACATTATGTGATAAATGATGGAAGTCACCCAGGAGTATTAAATAAAGATGGTTATATTTATTTGAGCTGTGAGTGTTTAATATCAGGATGATTTTATGGGAATGTGGATCTTTCAGATCAATTTGAGAAGTGATTTTGATCATGTTTCACATTTTATTGTGTCATATAGTGTCAGGCACTGGTCTTGGTCTTGTCTCGGTCTCGCCCTCCCTCGGTCTTGGTCTCGACTGGTCTTGGACCCTAAAAGTCTTGGTCTTGTCTCGGTCTCGGGTTAGATGGTCTTCACTACAACATTGATAACCCATGATGGACAGGTGTACTGTGTCTCTCCTGGTTACCTCAAAGATAGGCTCCAACTTTCCACCAGTTTATTGGATGGATGGACAGTTTTTATATTGGGTTGTGTGTCATTTTGCTGTGTGTCTTTCTTAAAGTTGATTCTGCTTGGATGTGTGATGAGATTTGAATCCTCAGAGTTCATTTGAAATGTCTTTTCTCCTCAGAGAAACTCTCTGTGGATGAAGATGAAGCTGCACTGTTGAAGAGAGTGAGTGTGACTTTACACAACTCAGCTTCATTCAGTAGATTCAGGTTGTAAATCCTCCTCATCTTGAACATTAAACATGATGAAATAAACCATCTTTAAACTGGATGGTTCTCACAGTGTTAATGTGGAGCTCTGCAGCAATAATGTTATCCACCACTGATGACAGAATGAATGATCTACTGCTGAAGGTGAAATCAGGAAATGTCATGTTAGATATCTGTTTGTCTTAAAAACTCTTAAAAATCAAAAGTTTATAACTATTTATTAGTATAGTTTTTCTACTTTTTTCATGTTTTACAATAAAAACAAACTTTCTGTCAGAGAAATAAGAAATTTTGTGTTTTGTTACTAAAGTTTTGCAGACACATCTACAAATATTCATATAATCAGTACCACAGATATTACCAGCTGTGTTTGACTGATCCTTCTGAAACATATAAATATTATTGAACATATGTTTTCATTAATATTCGATACGTCTACTACAGTGACTCTGAGAAATTCAAAGAAAGAAATCTTTAAATCTCAAAACAGAGAAATTCCACAGTTGATTAACAAATCTTTTGGATCTTTCAGGAAGAAGAGCTGGAAGCTGTGAGACAGATTCTCTTTGAAACACTGAAGGATTTGAGATTTGAGGATCTCAGCAAATTCAGTCTGTTCCTGAAGTTCACGTGCTTCAAGATGGACCTGCCACAAATAAAGAGATATATTAACATGGCAAGGGAAGTAGTGGATCAGATGGTGGATAAACTTGGTCAGCAGTCTGTGGAGGCGACCAGGGAGGTTTTAACAGACATGAAGAGAACTGATCTGGTGCAGAGGCTGTCAGAGAGCAGCTCAGGACTCAAAGGTAAGTTCCATCAAAACAAAATAAATGTGGTCTGCAGAGCGTGGTCTGTTAGATTTTATTGTTACAGGTGCCATGAGATTCAGTCAGACACTGATGGTCCCCAGAGGATGAATCCCAGTGACTTTAGCAGCAGGTCGTCATTTTCATTTTCAGACTGTTGGCTGATTGCCATGACGTTTGGTGCTCAGAGGATTTACCATAAATGAGTTTGTTGGTTCTCTGATTTTTGAGGCAGCTCATATCCACAGCTTATTTTGTCCAGTACTGTAGTTTTTCGCTAAAGCAAGACATGTAGTTACAGCATGATTTTAAATGTCAGCTTAATGTCATTCATTTGGATTTTTATTTATCTCAATAAGGACAAGAAACTACAGGAAGCTCAAAGGTTGAGGGTTGTCATACAACTATGGTAATTCCTTAAATTAATCTATTTGCTCCTGTATTTACTGCATTATATATATATATATTTTATTTATTTATTTATTTTTTTAATTTATGTGATGTATCACTAAATTGATTGTTCTCTGCAGCAGGACTCTGCTGATTGGAGTAAACTTGAACCTGAGGTGAACAGTACAGTTGCAGACGAGGCTCCAACTTACTGGTAAATTCCGGAATAACTGGCAAACTAGAGCCACAGGGAAAAAAATCTGTTTGGTTATATGGATTTATTCATAGAGGGAGAAATTGTGTTGGTACTCCATTTTGCACTGAATTGAACAGTTATGTCTATAACTTCTTTTCCCTGAAGGAGAGGAATGATATCACACCCCCTGTGTGTCCTTGCTGAAGACACCATTATTCATACCTTTGAGGGAGATGACCTGTGATAACATGTGACTCCTCCTGCACATATATACCCCATCATCACAGTCATCCCTCAGTTCATTAGCCACTTTTCACAGAGCCCAGCTGCACAGTGGAGCAGCCTGGTGTTGTACCTCGTTCCTCTCCTTCAGGGAACAGAAGGTATAGACACAACTGTTAATCTGGAGCATGGAGCCGATGACAGGCTTTCCTGCTTGTCTTCTTGACAAACCATGCAAGTCTATGTCAATGTCCACCACATTCTTGTCATCCTGATAATCAGCTAGCTCTGGCTAAAGCTGCCCAGTGCACTTACATGGTTCCAGCTCACCTTTGGGTAGGCTATCTCCATGTGGTCCATGCAGCTAATTGAAGGGACATCAATCGGATACTCCTCACTTTCGGACTTGGATGAAGCCGGGACCCCAGATTTGAAGAGAAAAGATGTCTTTCCAGGGTTGAGCATTGGAGCTGGCAACAAAACACACTGGCTTCAGGCTCAGTTAACGCTCTCATAGTGTGGTGTTGGGGGTCGTAATTTTAGGGGTCTCCGAGTTTCCTTTTGGCCAAAATGAAGTGGATTCAACTTTGTATGAAAGTCAATTAAAAGCAAAGTTTCCAAAAAAAAAAAAAAAGAAAAATCACTGGGATGAGCAGGGTCCAATGCAGGCTGTTTATTAGACATACTGGTTAGACAAAACACAGACAAAGACCAGGACACAGACAGTAACAAAAAAAAGACAAGAATACACACAGAGAAGAAGAAGAGACGAAAGAAGAAAAGAAATGGAAAGGAAAGAGAGAAACACAGAGATAGGGACAGATGCAGAGACAGGAAGATGAGAGAGAGACAAAGAGCAAGCACCTCATTACATAAACTGAGGATGCTAACTCTGCCCAACTGCCTTTGACCCCTCTCAATTTGCATAAAATGTCATCCCCTGAAACCTGATCACAGACCAGTAAGTCTCCGGGCGTACTGCCAACTACGGTCTAATGTGTGCTAAAAAAATGCAGACTTGTCACCGGAGTACCCCATAGTTTATGCCAATTCTCACAGGCATAATAAATAAAAGATCCTCCTCCAATCAAAAAGCCTTTGCTTCACCACCACTTTTAGACAGATACCTTTAATTAGAATTTATCCCTATAATAATTCACATTATCCAAACACAAGCTGGTCTGCTGAATCCTTGTCCTGCAAAGAGAAACCGCACCCTTGAGAATAGGGGCAAACAGAAGACCATAGGCAGGTCACCAGTGCATCTATTTTTGTCATTTTATTTGGTAAAAAGATATATTTTTGCTTTCTTCTTGCATCTTGGGGAGTGACGTCTGGCCGATGTGACAATTAAGTCCCATTTTCAGCATGAGGACAATAACAGCACACAGCGACACAAACGTAAACAATGGAAGGAGGAGAGAGATGTGCATTTTAGCTGAAATACAAGCACTATTTTGAGTTTGTGTCAGCTAAAGATGACATCATCAAGGTTTCTTGTATACTCTGTGCTGGTGACAAAGCGCTATCTAGCTTCAAAAACACTAAATCAGATTTGAAGAAACATCTGGAGTCGCAGCACGGCACAGTCAGACTTACAGAGCAAGTCCCACCAGATGGTGCGAAGCAGAGCTGCAGCTGATGCAGCAGGCCCCCCAGCACCCAAACAACAAAAGCTGGACTTCGGTGCAACACCAGTAAGTGGGGGAGAGTTGAAGGGGTTGGTCAGACAGTATGTAGTAGAGGAAATGCTGCCCTTAAACACGGTTGACTCGCCCTCGTTTTGTGGTTGTCATTTTTATGTTGAGGGGGTGGGGGTGTTGCCAGTGTTGTGCCTAAAAGTGATCGCCTGCCATAAAGTGATTGTGATGTTTCTGTGTGCTTTTATTTGTAATGTCTTCACTCAAATTGGTAAATAGAGTGTAGTCAGCATGATTTAAGAAGGGCTTATATATAAAATGAAGAAATTACCTACCAATCCAGAACTTTTTGGCCACTTAAAATATCTTTATAGAACTGTGATGTTATATTTGCTGTAATTTCTGCAGCCTTCTTAGCCAGATTTCTGTTTAAAAAGACATTTTTAATGTCAATGACAGTTTTTACCTTGATAACAAAAATCAGAATCAATTTATTGTCATTACGTGAAACATGTAACGAAAAGTTCCAGAACACCCATCCAATAGGACAGACAAATCAAAACAAACAGGGGAGATAAGTGTCTGTGGCACCGCCGTTTTAGATAGAGGGAAACAAAGTGAAACAATAGGATAGGTGAGGAGAAAAGAAATCACATACTTTGCCTCATAATGGGGGGGGGCACAGTATGAGGTTGAAAAAAACCTCTGCATAGTAGCATAGATGTCACAGCTGGTGCAGGCAAGGCAGGGAGGACCTCAGTGCAGGACACAAGGTGAGAGCTGAACTGGTACTTAGATTTTATTGTAAATACTTTAACACAAACATGGTAGTAAGGAGCCAGCTACACAAAGAAACTGGAAACTTGAAAACTCAAAACCCGAAACTCAAAAACACAAAACACACAGCAGACATCAACCTAGACATTACAATGACGAGGACCCGAACAAAGAACTAAACGATGCTGAGACCTTAAATACACAGAGGGAACAAGGGGTAAGTGGAAACAGCTGGGCACCACAGGCGAAATGAATGAAACAAACAACACAGGAAGCAAAACTCACCACAAAACACAGGGAACACGGGACTGCCAAAATAAAACAGGAAGTGACTAAACATAACACACACAGACCTAACACAAGAAAAACTGACAGAGGACATCTAAACATAACACAAGGAAACAATGGGAAGGGAAACTAAACACAGAAGGGCCAAGACACGGGAACAAAACAGACACACGAACATGACGAAACCTGAAAAACATACAAATAACTAAAACAAAACACCTAACCATAACAAACTGACGATCTAAACAGTAAGAAACACAAGCCGAAAATACATCAAAACGGAACTACACAAAAAGGAACTCAAGACTCTGGGCCACCGGCCCACAACCATCACAGTAGAAGCACATAAACAGCATGAGGAGCACTAGGATGGGGAGGGGAGGGGCTGTACCAGCGGAGACGAGTGAGCCAGGATACTGTGGAGGCAAGCCAGCTTCCTCGGCTAGCAGTTCATGATAATGTTCATGATAAGATGGAATAGTCAGCCTTAGTCGCCAGGATACCAGTTTACACAGGTCACATGACGGGGCAGGGGCATAGAGCATCTGTTTACATAAGATCTCCAGGAGATACACAGCCATCCAAGGCCGTCTGGGAGCCAAATTCCAAATACTGCAATTGTTTTGGAACAGGCTGTCATAACTGATTGCTGACAGACCTTACAGTTTTTCTGGTTACCTCTCAGTGGTGAGAAATCCAATCGTCCGAATTTTTTTTGTTTCTATTCCACTGCGCAGAAACAGACACTCAAACACTCCTCCAGATCTAATCCCTTTTGAATTCAGCTCTACTGAGTCTCTACTGAGTCTGAGTTCATACAGCTTCTGCATCTCTCACAGGCAGCCTTACTAAGGTCCGAATGGCTGCCCAGGATAAACCAGGTATCCCCAAGTCCAATCAGGAGAAATCCTGGTATCAATATGTGCCACGTTCACAATTGACAGTAAAGCCAGACACATTATCTTCCATCCTCCACGGGAATCCATAATGTAGCCAGCCAGGTGTGTCAGTTGGACCAGAGGAAAGAGGGTTCTCCTTCTTCCAATCTCCTCTTGATGAGAATTTGATCATCAGTAGTGTTGAGAGACCAGCTGACCAGATCCATAATTTAATTCCAGTTCAGGGATGTGTGAAGAGACACTCTAAGCAGCGAAAAGCAACAGCAGGGTAGATAACAAGAGGGAGGGGGAGAGAGAGAGAGAGAGAGAGAGAGAGAGAGAGGAAAAGAAAGCATCTGTATCCACAAGGGCGGGAAGAAAAGAATGTGTCAGACAACGAATATATATAAAAGTCACTTTGCCAGAAACTGATTGCAGCTTTTAACTTGTAATAGAAATGCTGCTTTTGCTCAAAATGACCTGATATCATTCATGAGAGATATGTTTGACACGTTTCACAGATTATAGGTCAACAAGTCATTTACAGCTCTTTAAATACAGGCAATCATTTTCTGGCAAACACCAAAAATCGCTTTTTAGCAGATGATCACTTTTTTGGTACAACACCAGCAGCTGTTGAATGTAACTAATAAAGTAACTTGTAATCTAACTTAGTTACTTCTAAAATTAAGTAATCAATAAAGTAACTAAGTTACTTTTTAAAGGAGTAATCAGTAATCAAATTACTTTTTCAAGGTAACTATGCCATCACTGAACAAAACATAGCATGAGCTTGAGGCATAAACATAAACTAGAGCCATAAACATGAGGCATAAAGGCACACAGCGGGGAAAACAAACGGACAACGCAACACTGACCAAGGGAAAATGCAGACACTAAATACACAAATGGATAATGAGGGGAGTGGAAACAGGTGAGGAACACAGATGAACATAATTACACTGACGAGACAAAGGGAAGCAAAACTAAACACAAGCACACAGGACAAAGAACTGTCAAAATAAAACAGGAAGAAACCAAACAAGGCACAAGCAGACTAGACACAGAGAGAATCTAAACATGACCAAAACAGAAGGTTGAGACTTTCTGATTATTTTTTTCCCAGTCATTAGCATACGAGATAACGTCAGCTCATGCATCGTTAACACGGCAATAAAGATATTATCGTTGACAATATATATTGCACACTCCTGCCTCACCCAGCAATTAAAACAACCCCTGTGAGCAAGGACTTGATGACAGTGGTAAGGAAAAACTGCCTTTTAACAGAAAGAACGAAAACCAGGCTCAGAGAGGAGCAGCCATCTGCCTTGACCAGTTGGAGGTGAGGGGAGGGAGTCAGGACAAAAGACACACTGTGGAAGAGAGCCAGAGATTAATAATAACTAATGATTAACAGAGGTGGGAAGTAACAAAGTACAAATACTTCGTTATTGTACTTAAGTAGAATTTTCAGGTATCTGTATTTTACTTGAGTATTTAATTTTCTGACAACTTTACTTTTATTCCTTACATTTTTACGAAAATATCTGTACTTTCTACTCCTGACTTGTTACTTTAGGTTTAACATCTGAGGGGACTTTTTATTTCCAGTGCCTTCAAACATCAAGCCGATCTGAACCTAAATGGAGGAACAATAATACATTAAGGGACAAATCTTACTGACATATCCGTCCCGGGGGCTTATCACATACAAAGAGATGAAAGAGGCAAAAACAGATCATTTATGTATCATTTATAGCACTGTGCTCAGGTGTTAAAGTCGGCTTGAACAGCGTTTTTGGTCCATAAGTTGTGGTCATGGTACTTCAGCATCTAACTAGCGCTACAGAAGTGGAGCAAAAATAAAGGGAGTAACATGTTGTGGCAGCTAATTTCAAAAGCAATATTTCTAAATGGTTAACAAATATCAGCAAACAAAAATTGTCTGCACTTCGTCACACAGTGTGTCTGCTGGCTAAATGGACAGCTGCTGTGTTTCCAGGGAGAGAAAAGAATGAGAGAGAAGTTCACTCAGAGATGGAGAAAGATGGAAGAAAGAGGAGAGGAAGAAGAGAGGTTAGATTTAAATGTAAGGACTGCTCTGTGACATCTGATAAATTGGAAATTTAGAGCTTACATTTTAAAATAAGATCTTGGATCTGATGTGAAGTTATGTTTTTTCATATTGTGAAATGTTCTGCAAAATTTTGTGTTATTCAAAATACTGCAGTTTAGCGCAGGATAAACAGGTCAGTTTGCTGTACTGTGGTCATTTTACAGTAAAGCTCTTTGTTGGACTGGTGCAGAGCAGCTCTGGTGTTCATATGCTCACAGTTAGGTTACATCAAGTGTAGCACAGATGTATGAATTTAAGCAGATCATTCACTGAATTCAACTTTATACCAACTGTGTACTGTCAGTATAAAGACAGTATAACAGGGGTCATCAACTATATTTGTTCAAGGGCCGGAATTTTTCTGGGCAGACAGTGTGAGGGCCAGATGCTCTCGTAAAGTAAAGTAAAATTAATATTGTGTCCTAAGTAATATATTATCATTTGATATATCAGTTTTCCTTTCAAATTTATACTATTATTGCAAGTCTTGCACTTACATGTTCTTCTCTGTTATGTTGATGGTTATGGAGACACCACAATTATGCGCAGTTGTGCTCATTATAGATATAATGAGCCCAGGAAACAATAGACTAGTTGGACTAGTTCTTATATAGTGCTTTTCTACTCTAACTGAGCACTCAAAGCGCTTATAGAACACATTTTGCATTCACCCATTCATACAAGCACTACCTTCTGTAGCTAAGTGCTTTCTATCTACCATTGACACACATTCACACTCCGACAGTTGCATCAGAGAACAACTTGGGGTTAAGGATACTTTGGCATGCAGCACGGAGCAGCCAGGAAATGAACCGCCAACCTTCCAATTAGTAGCTCTACCTCCCGAGCCACAGCAACCCCATTTAAAAGAGCTCATGTAACAATAAAATGTTACGTGAGAGCAACGAGTTAAACTATGCACAATCTACTTTTAAGAAGGCATTTTTGTTGTAGATTTTTTAAATGAATATAGAAACATCAAGAGTTGAGATGCAAAACCCTCTAAATCTGCCTGGTAACTGTTCTTTTAAAAGATAATTTTTTTTGTGCACTTTTTTAAAAAAATCTGGATCTTATTGTAAATTTTAGTAAGTTCATTTCACGGGCAATGGTGAGGTGAGGTTCAAAAATGTAAATATGGTAATTTAGCTACTTTGTAATAAATATTTTGTTTTGAGGAAAAACCAGCAAAATCTTCAGTCCGTCCTCTGCCCAGTGTGAATGAAGGCAAAAGGCACAAATATCAGACTATAATAAAAGATTTCGACATAGACTCACACAGTACCACTGCAATGGCACAAAGTGGCAGCACCTTTATTTTAACAATAACAGAATAGCAGATACTAGGCCGCAGGGTTCGTGACAACCGAGGGACAGACACATACGGGGGGCTGTGACCGTATGCGGGTACACGCCGAGCCACCCACCAGTCCAATCCCTCTGTGAGCAGACGTGTGAGAGACCCTCACAGCAAAGGAGATGATCCTTCTGCAGGTTCACTGACAGAAATCTTGGTATGACTTCCTTTAGTTAGACAAGCTTGAGCACTGAACATTTTTTCTACACAAAACAAGGTTAGACTCAGCTGTGTTTAAAATCTGATCAGCACCAGCAAAAGCTGGCTGCTCAGTGTAGTGCATGCAAAAGTACTTGCAGTCACATGGTCCGATCTTGCGTTCTGATTGGTTCTAGGGAGATCAAGGCATTAATGGGCAATGCGAAATTGCAGTTTTAGGCTTTTGATAATTCAGTCTAATCAGAGATGGTATTTACCAGGTTATGACGAGTAATTTGCATATAGTACTTGTGGCAGTACTATTTGGGGGGCTGGATGGAAAGCTCTAGTGGGCCAGATGTGGCCTGCGGGCCACCAGTTGACGTTCCCTGCAGTATAAACATCAAACTATCAGTGTGGGGGGTGGAAATCCAAGATAGCTCGTGAAATACTGGGTTACTTCTTGTTGAATTCAGTTGTGTAAATTCACACGGAGCAGTTAACCTCAGACTAGCAGCAGCTGATCACAGCCTGCACACAGAAAATCGACTGGAGCTCACAATAGAAATTATTGTAAGTTGTGATTCTTTTCCCCACACTGAGCCACTACAGCTGATCTTAGGATTCCCACACCTGCTGAATCCCACTGTAACCCCTGATTTTTCTGTTCAGGTGAAGCAGTCACCCTCTACAATGTGGGTAACAGCAAATGGGTTTTTTAAATTCTCTTTTTCTCTGCTCATGTTTGATATGACAGTGTTCAAGCTGCGTGCATCCATTAGAATTAAAATTTAGATTGAAATAAAGTTTGCATTCTCATGTAATAATATTGTTTTATTATTACATTAATATAGCAGGTTCAGTCAGCTTTGCACAAAACCAGCTGGTAGAAACGTCATTCAAAAAGCTACTTTTCACTACATTTCAGAGCCTGTACATTTCATTTTAACTTGACTAAAGGAGTTGAACCAGTTCAACTTTTACAAGAGCCTTAAAGGCATGAACAGAAGTGTCTTAAGACAGGACACGCAGGGGCGTGATGTCCCATACTATGTGTGTTATATCAAATGAATCAACTTAAAGGGAACTACAGAGTTACTCTATATTTATGTTCATTTTGTTGTGTCCCTTCATGAACATATATTTGATTCCCATGTTAGCCTTCAGTCTGAAGCAGGACACTTTGAATGCAGTGTCTCTGGCTTGCGCTGGGTCTGTAAGGAAAAAGCCAGCTTTCAGTACCAGTTTAGCTCTTGGGAGGGACACATGGAGAGGATGGAAAACAGACAATACATGCCTGCGGGTCCCCTGATGGACGTCACAGTCACTGCTGGGAAATTAAATGAAGTTCACCTGCCACACTGGATCTGCACAGGTAAGAGGGCATGGAGTTATTCTGGAAAATTTATTTACATTTCTGGTGCAAATTTTTGTTTATTTGTTCTGGGTTTTCTATGCAGATGACATCCCTGACATACTGGACAAGTTTGCAGTCCTTCACGTAGATGACTGTGGAGATGTTGTGGAGAAAGTGTCTGAGGTCACACCATCACATGTCAAGTTAATCGAACCAATTCTCTCTCCGAGAGCTGTCCTGATGAAAGTCGGCATTCCTGTGAAAATCAACTGTAACGTATTGATATATCAGACCAACACAGCTTTCCTCACACTGCATGTTTACCTGATCCCACGTGATTCTGGTCTACAGCAGGTTATTACATGCCTTACAGTATAAGATGGAGAATGCACAACAAATAAAGCAGCCAGCGATATTGGATCCTTGTAGTGACTGTACACAGATTTTTTTTTTTTTTTTTTCTGTAGGCAATGGACCGGAGGCAAGTATCCTGTGGATACAAAGTAATCCGAAAGCCACATCCAGAAAAGTCCTTGAAAATGTTTGATCGTTTCATCCTAACAGCAAATTTGGATGGTGCCGAAATCTGTCCTGAAGTATGTCTTTATGTCTTTTTAAAATTGTATTTCGTCTGATCTCAAAAATAATTTATAATCTTTTGCAAGATCAGTAATTTAAATGAAGTGAACTGAGTATCATCAATTGAAAACTGAATATTTTACTGCCCCCCCCAATAGGAGTTAAAGCTCAGATATGAAAGCAGAACTCCAAATTTCTTTGAAGTGTACATTAACCCCTTAACTGGCAGCAAAAAAAATCACCTGAAACAACTACATAACACCCTCTGGTTATTATTGGCTCTGAACAACCCATTTCATAGCCTATTAACCGGCTGCGTCTGGTCCGCGGGCCGAATGAAGTGCATTTATATGGCAGGCTAGACCCGCCCATTTTGACTGACACCTCATTCGGCCAATCATGTTAAGAAATGGGTTTCCCAGAGCCAATAATACTCAGAGGGCATCACGTAGCTTTGTCAGGTGATTTGGTGCAGCCAGTTACATGATTGGCCGAATAACGTGTCAATAAAAATGGGAGGGTCTAGCCTGCCATATAAAAGGGACTACAAACGGCCCGTCACCGGGCCCTTGCCAGTTAAGGGGTTAAGAATCCAGACAATGACCTTCGGCTCAAACTCACTCCAAAAAAACAGCTCCAGCCAGTATGGACCCGTGCAGTACGGAAAGGTCAGCTTTTAGCATTTCTTTCAGATTTTTATCATCACTGTACCATGTTTATTTTAAAGATCAATTTCAGTGACCATTATGCAACACAGATCGAAATGTTTCTATGATCTCTTTATGCTGTATACAAACAAAGAAGTGAATGACTAAATAAGTTGGTCCTAAAAATAAAGCTTTTGCTAACCGTGAAGTGTGGAAGATAAATTTTGTCTCACCCTGAAGTAAAAGTAAGTAAAATCGCCTGCTCTTTGACAATTAGCTTCATGGTTTTGTTGAAAAGAGAGATATAATCTTTCCAGCATGTCCTGGGTCTGCCCTGGGGCCTTCTCCTGGTAGAACATGCCCAGAACACCTCACCCAAGAGGCACACCGGAGGCATCCTAATCAGATGCCCAAACCACCTCAAATGCTCTCTTTGATGTGAAGCAGTGGCTCTACTTTGAGCCCCTCACATATGGCTGCACTCCTCACCCCATCTCTAAGAGAGAGGCCAGCCACCCTTCAGAGGAAGCTAATTTCTGCTTCTTGTATCTGTGATCTTGTTCTTTTGGTCATTACCCAAAGTTTGTGACTATAGGTGAAGGTAGGGATGTAGGTTGACCAGTAAATCGACAGCTTCACTTTCACGCTCAACTCCCTCTTCACCACGATGGACCAGTGCAGCAATCCCATCACTGCAGACGCAGCCCCGATCCGTCAATCTCTCATTCCCTTCTCCGTCACTCGTCAACAAGATCCCGAGATACTTAAACTCCTCCACCTGGGGCAGTAACTGATTCCTGAGCCGAAGTGGGCACCCCACACTTTTCCAGTTGAGGATATCCTCAACTGGAGGATATCCTCAGACTTAGAGTTGCAAATTCTCATGCCAGCCACTTCATACTCAGATGCAAACTGTTCCAGTGCAAGCTGGAGGCCACCACCTGATGAAATCAACAGGACCACATCATCTGCAAAAACCAGAGATGAGATTCTGAGGCCACCAAGGGAGGAGCCTTATGAACAGAATCAGTGACAAAGGGCAGCCCTGGAAAAGTCCAGCACCCACAGGAAATGAGTCCAACTTATTGCCGGCAATACGGACCAAGTTCTCGATGTGGTTGTACAGGGGCTGAATGCCCCCCAGCTGCAGGCCAGACACTCCATACTCCCACAACACCCCCCATAGGATACCCCAAAGGATGGCGTTGAATTTCTTCAAATCAACAAAACACATGTAGAGTGGATGGGCAAACTCCCATGTACAGACAATTACCCTTGAGAGGATAAAGAGCTGGTCCAGTGTTCCACAACCAGGGCGAAGATCCCATTGTTACTCTAGAATCTGTGGTTTGACTTACAAATGGACCCTCATTTCCAGCACCCTGGCATAGACCTTCCCAGGGAGTCTGGAGAGTGTCATGCCCCAATAGTTGGAGCACACCCCCCAGTGCCCCTTCACCACCCCAGTCACCAGTCCAGTGGCACAGCCCTAGATATCTGACATTACAGAGGCATGCCAACCAAGACAGCCCTACAACATCCAGAGCATTCAGGAACTTAGGGTGAATCTTGTCTACCCTAGGACAACCCCTATGGAAAACATATCAAGGGAACAGTCTACCCTGCCAGGGACGGGGTTACCAGGGCTCCACTCTGGCGCCAGGCCTTTAACCTCTCTGGTGGAGAAGCAGCTGAGATACCAATATAGCTAGATATAGGTCACCTCAACAGATTGCCTGGGCTCTGGAACCAGTCTGTGGTTACCCTTGGTGAGAGGCGGCGAGCTGGGCTGGATACTCTTGTATCCCCTCGTCTTACTGCCTGTACGAGTTTTCACCGGTGGACGAGAGGGTCGTTTCCCTGTGCCTTCATGCCAGGGAACGAATCCTGACAGTCCTTTGCGCTTACACATAAAAGACAGTTCAAAGTACCCAGCCTTCTTGGAGTCATTGGGCGGGGTGCTCAAGGGTGCTTCATCTGGTGACTACATCATCGTGCTGGGAGACTTCAATGCTCATGTGGACCATGACAATGAGATGTGTAGGGGGGCAATTGGGAGGAACGGACTGCCTAACCTGAACCCGAATGTTGTTTTGTTTTTGCACTTCTGTTCAAACCACACCTTGTCTATGACGTACACCATGTTCAAACATTAGGATGTCCATAAGTGCACGTGGCACCAGAACACCCTGGATTGCAGGTCAGTGATCAATTTTGTAAACATATAATTAGATCTGCAGTTGTAAATTCTGTATGAAGAAAGGAGCTGAGCTGTCAACTGATCACTACATGGTGGTGAGTTGGATCAGGTGGCGCAGGAGGATACTGAAAAGACCTGGTGAAACTAAATGTATAGTGATGGTGGACTGGGAAATACCTGGCAGAGGCTGCAGTCTGCAAGATCTTCAACTCCCTCCTTTGGTAGAACATCGACAGCATTCCGAGGGAGGCTGAAGAAAGTTTAAGTTCAAATGGACCATATTCCGCAACTCCATTGTTGAGGCTGCTGCTGAGAAATGTGGCAGATGGACACTGGAGATGAAAGGAGTCATCTGTCATGGTTGGGGCTGTGTGCTGGGCGGGGTGGACCCAAATGCAGGACACAGAAGATGGAACTGAACTTAAAACTGCTTTATTTGCAGGTGACTTAGATAATTCAAAAACACAAAACCCTGAAATTTCAACCATGGCAGAAATAAACACGAAGCCTGGGAGGAAAAATAGAAAAACAAAACTAAATTAGGAAACACACAGCTACAATGGGGAAACACTGACGACACTGCAACAAGGAACACAGAAAAACGGAGGGCTTAAATACACACAAGGAAATCAGGGAGAGTGAAAACAACAGGGAACAACAGGTGAAACAAATGAACCTAATAACACAGGGAAAGCAAACCTAAAAAATAAGTACAGGGAACACGAGACTGTCAAAATAAAACAGGAAGTGACTCAAGGGAACAGAGACGCAGACCTGACACTGAACACTGGAAAACACAAGGAACTAGAAAATCAAAACCTAACCAAAACCCCACAACAAAAGAAAAACCCAGAACAGACAAAATAAAGCCAAAACAACACACAGGGTCAAACGGACCCTGGACCATGACATCATCAAGCTAAAGAATATGTCCTATCTGGCATGGTTAGCTTGTGGGACTCCGGAGTCAGCTGACGGGTAACGGCAGGCCAAGCGGAATGTGGCTTGAGCAGTGGCCGAAGCAAAAACTTGGGTGTGGGAAGAGTTTGGTTAGGCTATGGAAAAAAGACTTTCAGATGGCCCAAAAGTGATTCTGGCAAACCATCAGACAACTGAGGAGCACAAAGCAGTGCTCTACTCACATGATTTATAGTGCGGGTGGGGCACTGCTGACTTCAACTGAAGCTATAGTCAGGCGGTGGAAGGAATACTTCGAGGACCTCCTTAATCCCAGTGACACGCCTGGGGACGACTTGTCCATCACTGGGGGTGAGATCACAGAGGTGGTCCTCTAACGTCACAACTGGATCCTTTCCATGTATGGGAGTGCAGTCATGGGTGTTCAATATGAACAGGAGGGTGCTGAGGATGCAACTCTGGGGGGCTCCAGTGTTTTGCACTAGAGCAGAGAAGGTGTGATTACCAATCTGAACCGTGGCCTGTTTGACAGGAAGTCCAGTATCCAGTTGCGTGATGTGGCATTGAAGACCAGAGTGCCAAGTTAGCCAGTCAGCTTCACAAACAGCCTTCTGAGAAGGGTTTGTTATAATTCAGGTGTATGAAGACCTAGTGCAGGTCAGTGGAGATGGCATCATTTGTGGCTGCATTCAGTTAAATGAGGATTATTATTATGGCTAAAACCTATTGATAAACTGTATAAATAAGCTACATATTTATATATTTTCACTGTTTCTCTTTTCTTTTTGGTTTTCATTTTCAGATGAATACCAAAGAAGTGGTAACACACAAGGTAAGATTTTTCTCATTATTTGTGTGTAAAAGGAACTGCACTTTGTGTTTTACTATGGTGGGTTTCTTTTGATTTGTTGACTTCACATTTTAAGTATTGCAAATTTAGTGCTGGAAGCTTTTTCAACAAAGCCACCAACCAGCATATGCAAATCTAGTGACAGTGTTCACTTTTAAAATCCAACAGCAACATGCCCTATATTGTCAAAAGTATTCACTCACCCATCCAAATTATTTAATTCAAGTGTTCCAATCACTTCCAACTGCTAGTACAACTACAGTGGCTTGCAAAAGTATTCATACCCCTTGAACTTTTCCAGATTTTGTCACATTACAACCACAAATATAAATATATTTCACTGGAATTTAATGTGAAAGACCAAAACAAAGTGGTATACAATTGTGAAGTGGAAAGAAAATTATACATGATTCAAAACATTTTTTACAAATAAAAACTGAAAAGTGCGGTGATGGCTGCAGGGAGGTGCAGCCATCTGTTTGACTGGTTTGGGGTTGAGAGGAAGGAGAAGAGATAAAAGCAGCATAGAGATACCAAGTCACAGGTTGAAATAAAGTAGATTATATTTAAAACTAAAAAAAATAAAAACCAAGAAATTAGTCTCTCTAATGTTTAATGAATTTCAGTGAGTTATATTTGGAAATAAGTAAAAAAGAGAGTGTAAGATATTAATGATTTTAGTTTTTGATTATATACAAATCAGATCAATCACTTGTTTTTCCTCAGAAAACCACTTTGTGGATAAACACAGAGTGGAGCTGATCCAGAGAGTGAGCAACGTTGGACCGGTTCTGGATGAACTCCTAAATAAAAACGTTATCCAACAAGAAAGTTATGACAGAATCAGAGCTCTGCCAACCTCTCAGGAGAAGATCAGGGAGCTCTACAATGGTCCCCTGAAAGCTGGTAGTTCCTCCAAAGATGTTTTCTATAAAGTCCTTCAGACACATGAGAGACGGCTTGTTAATGACCTCTGCTGAAAGAAATTTGTGGTGAAATCCATTTTGTCCTAAATGTAAACTTATATTTGTCCATCAATTTCATTATGAATCTTAAACACTGAGTCAGTGGGTGGATTTATTACACCAGTTACAATTTGGACGTGGTGATGTCCTTTAGGCTGAAAACAAATATTTGTTCTGTTGTTAATAATTAAAGGTACTGGGTTGCAGAGCATGTGAACCATATGTCCTAAAAAATAGTAAATAAATAATTGTCTTGTTGTTGTTGAATTCTCCACCATTATGAGAAAAGAACACAGAGCATTTGTTTCTGATGATATTGTCAGGCCAAACCGTAGTCTCATATTGCCACCTACTGAGATAAAAATGATATGATCATTACAATGTCCTTGTTTAGATCTCTAGCTGAAATCAGAGCATCTTCAAGTGAAAATATCATCTATGTTTGTCTGAAATAAAAACAAATTATTTGCATAAATGTGATCACAAGGTTTTTTTTTTTTTTACTAGTGCTCTGCGATGTATTGAGTCTCTGCAAAGCAAAGATTATAACAATTTTAGGCAACCAAGGATTTGTAGAGTGCACAAACTATCTGAATTTCTAGCTGTGTCTAGATGTGATCATAATAAAAAGGCTGTCATGAACCTACTGGGTTGCTTTCACAGCTTGCTTCATAAATATGAGTCTAGACAGACCTGCTGATGTGATCCACAGTTTGTCACCCCCAACAGCCTTGAATGCCCATCCAGGTCAGCCACAATACATTAATGCTGAACAGATTTCTCACTTTCTGTCCATTTGTGTGACATCACAGAGAATTGCATCATGCTTTGGAATAAGTCAAAGAACCCTGTACAGACACAGAAACGTTGGGAGCTGAGCTATTAAGATAAACAGATCTGTCATATTAAGAACTGAATAGCCTTTTGACAGATATCCAACAGAACGCTCCAAATGGAGGGGAAACGCTTTAGATTTCACACTTTCCTGCTAACACAAAATGACTTTCATCACAAGCTGTGAGAATTTCCTCAGCTTATTAAAAATAGTCATTCAGTTTAACAAATCAATCAATAATATATGTACACACACACACACATTTGGAATAATTGAATGAGTGACATCTTTTTTTGTCTGTATTGCTTATTTGCAAAGGACTGTATGGACATTAACAGCATTTTTTTTAGCCAGTGGAACAACCATGATCTCTCTACAGGAGGACAGACACCTCCTCATTGTGGGTATGAAACTCACAGTAATTTGGAGCTTTGAATGATTTCTTTGAACAGTTTTTTTTTCCAGAATGGAATGGTTGTACAGTACTGTATATATTTTAATGACTTCAAAAGACAAGAATTGCACAAGTTTTGCACAAGGAAAATGTCATGAAACACTGTGGCAGGTAAGGCAGAGGACCCAATGCAGGACACACAAGGCAAAAGCTTAATTTAAAATTTAAACTTTATTAGCAGGAGTTGAACAAGCAAGGGCTGGTCAGGAGCCAGCAGCACAAACTACAACTTGCTGACTTGACCAAAAGTATAAACACGAATCCAGAACAGGAAGCACACAGCAGGAAACAGATGACAGGGAGGAAACTCAGGAGTTAAATACACAAGGATGATGAGGGGAGTGGAGACAGCTGGGAACACAGGTGAACACAATGATACCAGTAACACAAAGGAAGTAAAACAGAACGCAACACATGAGGAACAGAAGACCGTCAAAATAAAACAGGAAGTAAGAAGAAAAAAGCAAGACACGGACTTGACACAACATAGCAGGAGACACTGTGGAACAAGTAATCAAACATAACCAATAGCAAAACCAGGAAAGGGAAAAAACAAATGAAGCTCTAAAGGAAAACACAATTCAAACAACTAACTACAACAAAAAGTCAGTGGACCCAGGATCATGACAGAAAAACTCCCTTTCAACAGGAAGAAACAGCAGAACCAGGCTCAGGAAGGGGCAGCCATCTGAGATGACCAGTTGGAGTGAGGGGAGAGAGACAGGACAAAAGACGTGCTGTGGAAGAGAGACAGAGATTAATAATAACTAATGATTAAATGCAGAGTGGAGTATAAACAGAATGAGAAGAGCTGAATGATAAAGAAACACTCAATGTATCATGGGAACCCCCCAGCAGCCTAGGCTTATAGCAGCATAACTAAGGGAGGGATCAGGGTCACCTGATCCAGCCCTAAATATAAACTTGATCAAAAAGGAAAGTTTCAAACCTAATCTTAAAAATAGAGAGGGTGTCTGTCTCCTGAATCCAAACTGGGAAGAGGGGCCTGAAAGCTGAAGGCTCTGCCTCCCATTCTACTCTTAAGTATCCTAGAAACCACAAGTAAGCCAGCAGTCTGAGAGTGAAGTGCTCTGTTGGGGTGATATGGGACCAGGGTTATAATAGTTTTGGATTTTACATTATCGTTTAGTTTTAGTTAGTTTTTACTTTTGTTTCTCTAATTCAGTTAGTTTTAATTAGTTTTCAGAGCGGTTTTGCTCGTTTTTATTAGTTTTCATTTTTGGTTTAATGCTTAGTTTTAGTTTAGTTTTGTTAGTTTCAGTATTAGTTTTAGTATTTTCATACTTTGTCAGGTGCAAGATTCAATGCGCAAAAGTGACTATTGTGTAATAAAAACTCAACAAAAGATACCATAAAGAAATATATTCAACAACCAACAGTTCACAAGACAGAAGCACTACATGCTAAATGTGTAATAATTAGGACACACATGAACATCAACAGGGAGAAACAAAGAAAAATATGAACTCCCAAACTCAATAAATTCTACAATAAACTCCCAATAAACTCCAGTGTCAGTGCAGCAGATTAACAACACCTACATGTGGTGTTTGACAAAAACAAACTCTTTGAAGGAGTCAAAGCTCAAATCCAGCTGCATCCTGATGTTCTCACCACCCGAAGCTTCTTCTGTTAGCTTGGTCAGATGCTCGCTGATTAGACTTGCAGGGTCTTTGCAGCCTCTGTACACAACCTATGGAAGTGTCCGACCTCATGTCCGCATTTATGCTTGTGTAGCTGTGTGTGTTGTGTGTGTTAATTACCTTGTGGTCGTGTGCTGCGGTGCCAGCTGGGACTTTTTTAGGTCCTTGCTCTTTGTGCTCAGTTTTTTGGCTGCAAACATATTTGTCCCTGTTTTTCCACTTCCTTCATTTCCTCACGTCCTTCCCGACAGCAGTCTCCCTCCAGGAATTTGCTGACATTTGTGAGTCCTTATACTGATGCTTTGATTATTATTCCTGATTGTTATTCTCTCACTGATAAAGTAGACGGAAACGCACAAGAACTGAACAGGTTCATCACAGCGGCAGAGTGGACCCGCTCTGAACCCAGTCGGTTCAGAGCGACTCTGCCGCTTTCTCGTGCACAAGCACTCACACAGCTGCCCGACGGCGCTCCCAGCTTAAACTTGGAGAGCGGAAAAATGATCAGTCCACAATAATTTCAGTTAGTTTTAGTTAGTTTTTTAAACTCACAATACAGTTTTAGTTAGTTATCGTTTTTTCCTTTTAATTGTAGTTTTTATTTATTTCAGTTAACGACAATGTTTTTTCAATTTCAGTTTTCGTTATTTCGTTCGTTTTCGTTAACTATAATAACCCTGTATGGGACTATGAGGTCTTTAAGGTAGGATGGGTCCAATACACATATTAAATAAATATGTAGGACTGCTTTTACACATTTGCACAATATGTCTAAAATTAGAAACATTCTTTCTCAGAGTGATGCTGAAAGGCTAATTCATGCATTTATTACTTCTAGGCTGGACTATTGTAATTCATTATTATCAGGCTGTCCTAAAAGCTCCCTGAAAAGCCTTCAGCTGATCCAAAATGCTGCAGCTAGAGTACTGACAGGGACTAGAAAGAGAGAGCAGATTTCTCCCATATTGGCTTCTCTTCATTGGCTCCCTGTTAAATCCAGAATAGAATTTAAAATCCTTCTTATTGCCTTTTTCCTGAAAAGTGTTGCAAAAAACATTTGTACTTTATCAATAAAATATTCCTTTGAAAGCACCAAAGAACAACAACAGTGTCTGATAACTGTTTACTGTCAGAGGCTCATTCAGTTTTTAATCTATGATAAATACCCCTGATGTTTATATGAGGGTTGAAGCTTTTGATAGAATGAAGTGGCCTAAAAACAGCATATGAAGCAGGTACAATGAAGACCACTGAGCAGGACGATTACTGTGAGTTTTTGAACAGTTGTTTAGTTCAGTCTTCACTTTCCCATCAAAAATTAATTCTGGGATGCCGCATAGGTGAGCAGATGCGAACTGCTGAGCTCTCTAACCTATCCGTGTTAATATGGTTATTTAACAACGCTAAACTAATCCTCGGAGTGGGCAAATAAAGTATTAAAGTTAACTGATGTGGAATGGATACAAGATTACGAAAGAAAGAGAAAAAGAAAGATAAGAAGGACGACAAAACGGAAGCTAGCAAAGAAGTGGTGTCCAAAGCTAACATGGACCCAGGCGAGACGGACATGGCTGCTCTCAATGTGAACTTAACTCTGGGCGAATCGGAAGATGTTCAGTCTATGGGAGTACTTTCAAGTGTGCTCAGGGAAATCCGTGAGTTAAATAAGACACTTTCGGAGAAAATTGACTCAAATTCGGCACAGCTCCAATCTTCCATTAATGGAGTGAAGGTAACTTTGGATAAAGTGTTGATGAGGATAACAGAGGCAGAGAATCGAATAAGCGACACTGAGGACGCAGTAAGTGAGCTCAAACAGCTGACGAAGCAACTGAAATGTGATAACGAGTTCCTTAAAAAGAAAATCGATCAGCTTGAAAATCATAGTAGAAGGAATAATATTCGAGTTGTGGGATTAAAAGAAGGCTCCGAGCGCGCAGATCCTGTGAAATTCTTTAAAAGCTGGATACCGGAGGTGCTGGGAGCCGAAGGTTCAGATGTGGCAGCTCAGCGGTGGGAGGTTGAAATTGAACGAGCACACAGGACCGTGGCTACGGTGCTCAGACCAGGTGAACCGCCTCGTATTACCCCAAGACCTGTTCTGATCCGTCTACTTCGGTTTCAAGATCGAGAGGAAATCTTGGCTTTGGCTAAAAAGAGAGGAAACATTTTCTTCGATAATATGAAAATTAATTTCTTCCCTGATATGAGTCCGGAATTAGCTAAACGCCGTAAACAACTTGTCCCCGTGTTGCAAGCAATTGAAGCAAGAAACATCCCCTGTTACCTCATCTATCCTGCACGCCTGAAGGTCCAGCCAGCCGCCGGAGGAACACGCAGAGGGAGCTCTTGCATTCCTCGGCAACATGACACAGGAGGAGCAGCGGATGTCTGAGAGTTGATGACTATTAATATTGTGCCCGAATAAAAGAGGGCCCATTCGGAATACCTGTGGGGTTATTATACCGGCCTCTTTTGTTGGAGCATACTAAAGCAGAATGGATGAAAATGACTGATAAGATTGTGATTGCCATCTGCACGGAGTGCTTCACTAGAGGCAGGTGAATTGGATAGATGTGTCCACTTGGACACCTGACTATAGTGATCTGATTTGAACTTTCTAAATACATAGGTTTATCCTTTTTACTTCACCGGTCTCTCTAAAAATTATTTATTTATTTATTTTTTTTTTTTTTTTTGGAGCTGGTGAGTACTATTGTTATAATTATAATTAAAATAATTTATTGGTTAATGGTTGAAAATATTCCTTACAGTTCGTTGGTTTGCCTGTTTTTCATTTTTATTACAATTCTTAATGGCCCATATACTTGGATGGCCAAAGGGTGTATCTTTATTGTTTATCCTAAGTTGTATATGAAAGCGTTGGTTTTTGTAATTATAAATGGTAGGAGGGCTCGCAGGCCCTGTTCATATTTTAGTTTAGGGTAAGGAGAGCGAGCAGCTTTGAGTCAACACATTAGGTTTACGTTTGGTTGTCAGGATGTTACGCTGGCAATCGAGAAGAGTGGTTAATGTTAAGTGTTATTGTCCTTTTTTTTTTTTTTTGGTTCCTCCCCCTCTCCCTCCAAAAGAAGGAAATTTTATTTTTCATTTGTTAGAGAGACACAAACATGAAACAGATCTAATTCAATATGGCGTTGATGGGTTACCTAGATAAAAGGGAGAAGTACTTGTTGGTTTTTTATTATAGCAAGGTCAATATTAAGTCCATTGAAATTTGTAACTTTTAATGTTAAAGGATTGAATAGTCCTATAAAAAGGAAAAGGGTTTATACCTACCTAAAGAAATTAAAACCTGATATTGTTTATTTACAAGAAACACATTTGACTGACAGGGAGCATAAAAAATTAAAAAGAGATTGGGTAGGTCAAGTGTTGGATATTTTTATCATCTGATATTGGTATTTTACTATATCATTTATTAGTACCTATATTAATCTGAATTAATGGTCACATTATATATTATTTGTCACCTATATTGTCACTCACACACTGGAACACTGCATGCTTTAGGTGAGTGGAAAGGACTGAGGCCTCCTAAGCCAGGGCCTTGGGTTTTTTTTCCACTAGTAGAACTGCACTCATTCATATTTAGAGGTTCACCTTTGTACACAGTGCACTTTTGACACAGTATTGCCAGAGTGAAGGTCTGGTAGCGGGGAGTGTGTGTTCTGAAAAGGGGAGTTGAAGTCCCACCTGAGCTACTGTATTAATGTAAGGGAGAAATTGTGTATTGAGATAAGACCGCCCTAAAAGTGTTTATTATAATGTGAAAATATGGATAGAAGTGCTCCGGTGGGAGGTATTTTCACGTGGGAAAAGTTGTTTGTTTATGACAGCCCGGAGGACAGTCTTGGAGCCACTGCATGAGGATCAAACTCATAGTGGATTGGGAGCATCCTTCTATGCCCATTGTTCCTGATAACAGCAGGGGGAGGTGTGAGTTTGGGCGATAAAAGGCAGAGGCAAGGTTGGGAGAGAGCTCTCTTTTTGCTCTCTTTTAGCTCTTTCTCTCTCCCCTTTTGCAGCGGCTCCAAGGCACTCACTCCCGGGAGGGCTTTTTGCTTTCTTATACTCTGTTAAACTCTGGACTTTTACTTTTTTGCTTTTCCTCTACCACCCCTGCAACGGCACCAAGGCACTCACTCTCGGGAGGGCTTTTTGCTTTCTTGTGCTTTGTTTAACTTTGTGGTTCAATAAATCCTGGAAACGAAACCTGCTCATCTCCAGTGAGTTTTTGTAAAGTGTGGAATTACTGTCAAGGTGCATTTGTTTTCATTGGTCTCACTTCCGCCTGGTGCGAGAGGCAGCGGGAGAGAGCCGAACCACGACCCGACACAAGTTTTCTTCTCTTCATTTAGTTCAAAGTCAAGAGGAACAGCAATTTTGCTGCATTAAAATATCCCCTTTGTTGCTACTAAAATTATATCTTACCCATTAGGTAGATATATCATGGTACAAGGGCAAATGTATTCAGAATCCTGGACGTTTATGAACATTTACGCACCCAACTATGATGATAGTCTATTTATGCAGGAGGTCTTCCTTCAGGTCTCCCAAGCGACTGGGTTTTATGTGGTGGGAGGGGATTTGAACTTTTGTTTAGATACTGTGCTTGATAGATCTTCTGATAGACCCTGTCCTTCCTCTAAATCAGCTAAGATTACAATTTCATTTAAGAAAGACTTAAATTTAACGGATGTCTGGAGACAGCTACATCCTCAGGACAGAGATTATTCATTTTATTCACACCCCCACAATTGCCATACTTGAATGAATAATTTTTTGATTTCTAGTCAGCTACTCCATTGAGTGATAGACAGTGAATATCTTCCAAGACTACTTAGTGATCATTCTCCGTTGGTGCTCTTGGTGTCTATTCCTGACAAAGTGATTGAAAGATACAGATGGAGGCTTAACCTTACTCTTTTAAAACAACCTGAATTTTGTACCTATATCAGGGAACAGATTAATTTTTTCATTTCAACAAATAGATTGACAGCTCCTAATATTTTTATCTTTTGGTACACATTAAAAGCTTTTTTGAGGGGCCAAATTATATCCTATACTAAGGGGATAAAGAAGCAATATAATACTGAGCGTGATACTCTGGAAAAACAAATCTATGATCTTGAGAAAGCATATCAAAAGGCCCCAACTAAGGACATGTATAAAGAATTGGTGAATTTGAAATTAAAATATAACATTATGAATACATATCAAGCAGAGAGGGCAATAATTAGGTCTAAACAACAATTTTATGAACTTGGGGAAAAAGCACATAAAGTATTAGCATGGCAACTTAAAACTGAGGAAACCAAACAAACAATTAATGCTATAGAAGAACACTCAAAAGGTATAGTGTATAATCCCAGAGAAATCAATGAGGCTCTTAAAAAATATTATTCGGATCTTTATATATCACAATTTCAGTGTGATTTAAATGAAATTGAGTCTTTTTTATCCTCCATTGAACTGCCATGTCTATCAGAGGAGGATAGAGAGAGATTGGATAAACCCTTTGTTAAAGCTGAAGTATTGGATACTATTAAATCACTCCCTAGAAAAAAAATCACCTGGTGAAGACGGTTTTCCATCTGAATTTTATAAAGAATTTCAAGACCTTCTTATACCAATGTTGATGGATGTCCTAGAGCAAAGTAGGAGAGATGGGTACTTTCCAGACTTTTTCTCTCAAGCGGTTATAACAGTCATCCATAAAAAAGGGAAAGATCCTCTAAAATGCTCCTCATATAGACCAATCTCACATCTCAATACAGATTATAAAATAGTTACAAAAATGATAGCGAGGAGGTTGGAAAGCTGTTTACACCTTCTTATTAATCGGGATCAGACAGGTTTTATTATAAATAGATTTTCTACTAATAATTTAAGGCGTTTCTTTAATATAATACATTTTGCCAACAAAAAAAGGATACCAAGTGTCGCTGTCTCACTAGATGCCGAAAAGGCATTCGATATTGTTGAATGGCAATATTTGTTTTCAGTCCTTAAGAAATTTGGCTTTGGTGTGGGGTTTACTGATCTGATGCAATCTCTTTATAGATCCCCTCAAACTAGGGTTATTACTAACGGGATTATTTCTGATCCTTTTAGGCTGTGTAGAGGCAATAGACAGGGAGATCCAGTAAGTCCCGCTCTCTTTGCGCTTGCCATTGAACCCTTGGCAGAGGCCATTAGAACAAATCCTAATATATGTGGATTTGAGATGGGTACTGATATACATAAAATTTCACTTTTTCGCAGACGATATAATTTTATTTCTGACTAATCCAGAACACTCTCTTTGTTCCCTTCAGGAACTACTGGGTAAATACAGTTCATTTTCCGGATATAAGGTTAATTTGGAAAAAAGTGAAGTTTTACCGCTTGTTGAATTTGATAACAATAGAATTAAATGTATATCTAGTTTTAAATGGTCTCCTTTGGGTTTTAAATATTTAGGGGTGTTTGTGGATAATATTAAAAATCTTTTTAGACTTAATTTGGGGAGCCTACTTCAGAGGGTGAGTGAAGACTTGGGAAAATGGATGCTTTTACCCCTCACATTACTTGGTAGAATTAATGTTATAAAGATGAATATCCTTCCTAGATTCCTATATATGTTTCAGTCGCTTCCAATTCAGGTCCCAAAAGCATTTTTTTCCTCTCTCAAAAAAATAATTAGAAAATTTATTTGGCAAGGCAAGACGCCAAGACTCAGCATGGATAAATTATCATTGCAGCATGAGGATGGAGGTCTCAATCTCCCTAATTTTCAGTTGTATTATTATGCCGCTCAGTTTAGGTTTTTGGCACAGATGTTTGACATGGAAACTTCTCCTTCGTGGCTTAGAATTGAAACACTAGAGATGAAAGAGGAGTCATCAATAAATTTATTGTATAAATGGGATATAAAAACTATTAAGACGGCAACTGATAATCCCTTAATTATTCAGTCAATTCAAATTTGGTATAAACTTCATGAATTGTTTAAGTTAGAAGGGTTTCTTTCTCCTAAAAGCCCTTTATGGGGAAACAGACTGCTACCCAAGATTTTTCAGACTGGTAACTTTAAATCCTGGCAGGAGAAAGGTATTAGCCAATTAGAACACTGTTATAAAGATGGAGTATTTATGTCCCTAGAACAGTTAAAAGAGAAATTTAAGCTGACAAATAAGGATTTTTTTAGTTATCTCCAATTACGGGACTTTATTAGAACCAATCAAAAAGGAAATTGGAAGTTACTTCCCATGTCTCCGGTCGAGTATATGTGTCATGCCGGCCAGCCACTATTCAAAACTATTTCAAGGGTGTATACAGCCCTTATGTCAACTTTAACAATGATAGATATGGACAGTTCAAGAATTAAATGGGAGAAGGACTTGGAAATATCTATCGAGAAGCAGTTATGGAAGAATTTGTGTAGAGAAGGGGTTACCTCTACTTTAAATGCTCGATTTAGGCTTATCCAATTTTAAGTTCTTGCATCAGTTGTATATTACCCCAGATAAATTACATAAATATAATTCTGATATATCACCTCATTGTTTTAGATGTGGCATGGCAGAAGGAACCTTCCTCCACGCTACTTGGCAGTGCTCTAAATTGCAGGGGTTCTGGCAGGGCGTGTGTGAAATCTTATCAGACATCCATAGAGTTACGATTCCAATGGACCCTGAGATTTGTCTTTTAGGGAATTTGGCGAATTCCAATCTAGAGACAAATCATACTAAGAAACTTAAACGAGTTCTTTTGGCAATTGCTAAGAAATATATTATGACAAAGTGGAAATCAGAGACTCCCCTCCCAATTAAAATATGGCTTTGTGAAATTAATAACTGTGTGACTCTAGAGAAAATAACCTGTTGGATGCAGAATAGAAGCAAGATTTTTTATAAAATATGGCAACCATTTTTAAGATATATGCAAGACCTACCAGCACATTGGGCTGATTAACTTAACTGTTTTTGGGGATTCATGAATAGCGATAATGTCTCTCAATATATCTCAGATTCCTATATATATGTATGTATATGTATATGTATGTGTATATATATATATATTTAATCCTTAATGATAACCCTCCCCCCCCTTTTTTTGTTACGTTAATTATGAACATGTTATCTTATTTATTTATTTATTTATTGTTTCTTGTCTTTTTATTTTAGATTTGCTTTATTACTCAAAAGATATTGAGATTGTTCCTGAGTTGATATTGTTCTATTAGGTTATACGTGTAATATTATTTTTGAAAAAGTAAAATAAAATATTCTATAAAAAAAAAAAAAAAAAAAAAAATTAAAGAGAAATACTACCTAAACTCTGTAAATAAATGTAGGAATGATAAATAGTTAAACAAATTACTAAAAATAAATGTAAAACAATGGAAGCAATCGATAAGCCTGCTTTATTTGTACCTGACTGATGACTTTATTCCTTAACATGTACATAGAAATAGTTTATGGGTTAATTAGCACTGAAGACTGATTTTAACCCTTGTTATCTGGTTCACTTGTATTAACACAGAGAAATTTAATTCATTTAACCCGCAGCCTTGCTGGAGTTTTGGTTTCATAAAGCTGGTCAGCTGATGAATGTGAATGAGTGTCACTGAGGACGGTCTAATTGTTTAACCCACCTTATATTTTCCTTAATAGATAAAATATAAAACTTGCTAAGGTTACACATTTATTATCTTGTGTTAAGTATTCAGATGTAACTTCACAGGGACAAACTGAAGTGACAATAACTGAAGACATGAAAATGAAACAAAATCTACTTTTGCACCTGTGATATGAGACATCTTTCATTTCAGAATCATTTAATGTGTGAGAAACAGTTCACCTCTGCAACTGTGATCCCATAATAAGATTTTAACAAGTGAAATTAAAATGATTTATCTTTCAAATTTAGCATCATTTACAGTCCTGCCCGACCCGTAAATCCTGTGGAGCCAGAACAGTGCCACTAAAAAACGAAACCAAAATATGAACTGAAACTGAAAAATTAAACATCCTCATTGAAATAAATGAAGTTGAAAAAGTTTTTTACACACACAAAAAAGTTTCATTGAAAAATAATATACAAACTTTTAAAATCACAGCTTTAAGCAAAAAAACAAACAAAAAACAAAACAAAAAAAGTTAACACTATCTGTTTTTTCATTGACTTTTTTTTTTTTTTTACTCTGCTTTAACCTTTTCGCTTACACTTTTTCTTTTCGCTTTCAATCCTCTGTCACTCTTTTGGCGTGGAGGGGAGTGGGTAAGAGGCGGGGCTAGAGGGTCCGCAAACCAGATGTAATTTTGCATCCAGCTCTGCTGGTCAGGAAGTGGCTGGGAAACTGTAGGCTGACCCTCCTTCAGAGCAGAGGACTAACACTAAGACTTCCTCTGCTTCAGGGCGCGGCTGCGATTCTAAACTTTCACATTTCCAAAGATCCGAGTTCAGATGAGCTGATTCCAGACGGAGAGACAGAAACCAGGTGAGCTTTATTTCTGCTTTCAGCCGTCATAGCCGACATAACAGGACACTGAACGATGGTAAAAATCGCTCAAAACAAGCGATGAACGACTGAAAAAGCAATTTCTGGTGTTTTTGTTCTTCCTTCTTGTGGAGAATAATTACTGACTGAAATTAAAATATGACTCTGTGACAAGAAAAGGGAAACAGACGTTTCCTGGTCTGTCAAACAAGATCACGATACAGTGACAAAATCAAAGTGAAAGGAATAAATAACCTCATGTATGTCTTTAAAGGCTGTCTGAGTTAATACGAGGACAGACTGCAGTCACTGTCCAGGAGATGTTCCCCTTAAAACAGATTTTTGGAGTCAGAGGAACTTTCACTTTCGTTAAAAATGACAGTTTTATGTGGCCACACCTGGAGGTAAATTACTTATGACGCTGCTCTCCGTTGCCTCCATCGCCACCGTCTGTAGGGACCTCCAGTGGTAATGGTTACCATTGCAGGGCTCTGCTCGGCTCCAGCTGTTGCTTCTCCCTGGACGTTTACTGCCTTCATGTCGGACCCCAGATCCAGAAGCCCACACTTTGTTTTGTATTACGTGTATATACTAGGTATTACGGCAAAAATACAACAAACTTACTAAAACTTCATTAAAGATTAAGGTTTCAGAGGGTGTGTACGGCCATTATAAGTAATCTTGCTGTTTTCACAGATTCATTTCACTTAAGATGAAGAGTATACACCCTCAGTGTCACTCAGTCTGATTTTGGTTTTCAAAGTAAAAGCCCTCTGAAACGTCACATTGGAGCTGTTTATCATCTGAATTCAGAATGCCATTATAAGGAACTCTTCTGTTTCCACAGTTCACTTTAGATCATTTTGTATTAGAAAATTAAAGTCTTTTGAAATCTCCAAAATGAAAGCCTTCAAAAGCCTTCAGGTTGGGACCAGGAAGAACTGAGGAGGCTCAAACACAACCTAAGTTTAAAGGTAAGGAAATGCAAGGACTACGAGAGGAAGCTGGTGGCCACACTCAAAAAAAGTGTGTAAAGCAAAAAAGCCTGAGGGATGTGTGGATTGAAATGAAGATAATCAGTGGGTGTGAGGTGACAGACGGCAGCCTGCAGAGAGCAAATGAGCTGAATAATTTCTCCTACAGGTTTAGTTTACAGCCTTCTAGTGCCTCCTCCACCTCACACCCTGGCCTCCAAACACCATCACTGCCTTCAGGGATTTTGCCCTGCTTGCATTACCCTGGATCCACAGGAGAGGGTCTGACAGGTGAAGGTTCTGCTTCCCTTTCTGGAAACTTTTGGAACCACAAACCTGTTCTCTTGGACAGAGTTTGGCACAGTTGTTTTTTTCAATAATCTGCAAGAAATGAATTTCATTCCTTCTTTGTAATAATCTGATTTATATTTCTCACTTTGTAAGAGACAGTCTGACATGTCCTCTGTTCTACATGGAAACAGTGTTGATATCCGTCCTCCTACAGTTCGTTTTTTGCCGTCGTACCACAACCAGTTTTGACCAAGGAGATAATGTCGGGGTTTCAGCCATGTTTGCTGGGTTGCTGTTTGTGCATGCTGAGCTTTGCACAGAGGAACAGAAGCAGACTTTCTGCAACCTGCTTTTCAGCAGTGTTTAGGTCAGAGGAGCTTATGCTGCAGCTAGGAGTCTATCATCCTTCTGTCCATCCACAATTCACAGGAATCACTCCTCCTCCTAAAGTATTGGTAAAATTGCACACAGTGATCACCTGATGGTTTCCATCCAAACTTTGCTCAAAGTCAAAGTCATATTTGTTGTTTTACAGGCAATAACTTGAATTTGATGGATTTGAGTCAGATGAGGTACTGCACTGTTGATGTTCTGGTTTTAAGTTTGTCACTAAAGACATCATGAGAAGGAGAAACCCACTGAGCTACTCTGTGCTCACTGCTGATCCTCTCATCTTTAGACTAGGTTTAAGGTGGTTGTTTGTCATTTGAGTGATAGAAATGCAACAAAGTTCATGTCAGTAATGTTGTGATGAGTGAAATGCAAAGCAGTCAGTTTGCATCCATCAGAAAACAAACAGTAACATCCTGTCCTGCATGTGTGATGAGATTTATTCATTTTCCAGGTGGTAACAATGACGACTAAGAAGCTGCTCATTGAAACACTGAACCAGTTGAGTCCAGAGGACTTTGCTGAGTTCAAGTCAATCATTGGAGTGGATAAAAAGTTCCCACTCTTCTCAAAGAGGGAACTGAAAGCAGGAAACACGCAGGATGTAGTGGAGCTGATGGAGAAGACGTACGGGCGAGGGTGTGTGGAGGAGACCAGAAAGGCTTTAATGAAGATGAGCAGAACTGATCTGGTGCAGAGATTATCAGGTATGACCTCAGGAACCAAACGTAAGACAACAAAGAAAGAAATGTGTGAAAATACTGCATAGATATAAGAAAACAGGAAGGACATCAGCTGAGTTCCAGTATTTTAAACAGATCAGAACAAATCCATCCAAATCCATTCATCATGGTTGGAAAGTCTTTAAGCAGCTCTACAGATTATAATTATGTCACTGTTAACCTTCATCCTCCTGACTGGAGTCCATGCAGTCCTCAGTTTATTTCAACTACTTTATATCTTTAGATGACATTAATTACATATCTGATATAATGCTTTAATTAAAATAATCATTGTTCTATTATGATTGTTTCTGCCAGTAAATTGGGGTCCTCAGGGACTCCAGTCGGTGGTCCATGTGTGTTAAATGTGTGGGTAGGATGAGGGTTGATGAGGTTTAAGTGTCACTTTGAGGTGAAATCTTTTGTGTTATAAATGTTCATAAAGCCTGACCATAAAGCAGTTTCTAATCTGACTTTTCCTGTTTCTGTTTTCCTCAGACAAACAGTTTCCTGCACTGAGTCAGAGAGTGAGTAATGTCACATCAGTCGACTTCACACAGTTCAGCTTTGATTGATGAAGACTGGAAATCATCTTCATCTTAAATATAAATGATACACATCAAATTCATGCTGGAGCTGTGTCATGTTGTCATCATTTTCTTTTTTATGTTATTATCAAAAACATTAAGTCAGTAATCACAAGGTTCATCCAAATGACTCTGATCCATAAAATTGGGAATCCTGGTGCTTCACCTGCCTAGAAACAGCAGGTAAGGCACCTGTCCAAACTGAGGTGAAGCACTAAGACCTCAATGAGCCACGGTCACGCAGGTGTTTCCAAACAGCTGCAGTGTTGAATCGTCAGTATCCAGCGTCCCTGTTTCTAAGCAGTAAAGATGTGAGCAGTTAAACCTCCCTCTGTTTGTAAAATCAGGAGACTCGCTGCAGTTTTTGCAGCAGTCTTTGAAGGAGTTACAGTCAGGCAGTGAAACAATGTCACAAACCTGTTAATGAAAATGAAATCCTTCAGAAGGAGGAAACAATGAACCACCTTCTGGTTACTAAAGAAACACAAAGTAATGCAAGCAGGTACCCACCAAGCACCAGATGTTCATGGACGTTATTTTCTGCTCTAAATCTGGTCGGCCCCTCATGGCCTTCAAAGAGACGCCCTTTATGTCTGAGTTTGGTTCAAAGGTCAAAGGTCATCATTTTACAAAGACTTGAATTGAACCTAATTTCAGCTTTGGACTTATGTTTGACAAACTGAACAATTTGTGTTAATTAAAGATCAAACAGACCTTTGAATTGTACACAGCTGTCATTTGACCTCTGATTTTACCAGGTAGAAGCGATGGAGTCTCTTATTGAGCTGCTTTTGGAAACACTGGCTCATCTGAGTGACAGCGAGTCCAAGAACTTCAAGCAGGTCCTCAGGAGGAAACGTGACTTATTCTTCCAACCGAGGGAGACAGAGGAGTCAGACCTGCAGGGCACAGTGTTTTCCATGGTGCAGACTTATGGCCAACAGTCAGTAAAAATGATCATGGAGCTGTTAAAGGATATCAGGAGGAGTGATCTGGCTCAGAGGCTGTCAGACTGCAGCTCAGAACCTAAAAGTAAGATAATACAGACAAAACATGTTAAAATCATTAAAGTGCTTCAGATTTATAAACAGATTTACAGTGAGGGAAAAAACATATTTTGTAAGTAAAGCTCTATCAGCTGTTGTCAGTCACTTATTTCTTTTTTTTTTTTTGTCCTTTTTCTCAGAAAAACATCTGGATGAACATCTGTCTGCACTGATCCACAAAGTGAGTAACGTCTCATCTGTGTGACTCTGCAGAGCTCAGCTTTTATTCAATAAGCTGCAGGATGAAAATCATAATTTCATCATTTAGATTGGACTGAGTTTAGATTCAAAATATTTACTAAGTGAAAAAGTGTGTTTTTCAAAATAAAAGACTGATGAGGCAGTAAAAGCTAACAGAGTGGCTCAGCTGATCTTCAGAGGATTCAGGGATCCTTTATTGTCCTTCACGTCACATTTACATGCAGCAGAACAAAATTCTGTCCTCAGGTCCTCGTGTTGCTCTTGTAACAGTCATGAGAGTTCAAACAATATTAAAGAAGAATAAATATGAATATAAAGAAACAGTAAATACAAAATAAAGCATAAATATAAAATAGTCACTTTAAGATGTGGAATAAAGCTGTAGTGACACATGTGGTGCCACAGCAGTGACTTGTGTGACTGACAGCAGCAACAGCAGCATGAGTGTGAGCAAGGACTGATGGAGGAAGAGCAGTACAGCTACACAGCCCCACCAGAGTCCAGCAGTCTTACAGCTTCAGGGAAGAAGCTGTTCCTCAGTCTGCTGGTCCTGCTCTTGATGCTCCTCAGCCTCCTGCCTGAGAGGAAAAGTGTGTGTGTGGTCCTTCATGATGCAGGTGGCCCTTTTTTCCTGCATGTGGAGGTGTAAATGTCTGTGGTGTCTGGATATTCAGTGTCTAAAACAGCTGCAACAACATAAATCTTTAATTCTCTCAGTGAAACAACAAATTTTCTTTATGTTTGCTTTGGAATTTCCAGGTTGCAACAATGGCAGCTGTTAAAGAGCTGCTTTTGGACACACTGAAGGATTTGAGTGAACAGGATTTCTGGGATTTCAGGATGCTTCTGAAGTTCATGTGTTTTCAGAAGAGTGTTCCACAAATCAGACTGAGTACAAACACAGCAGATATAGTGAACCATTTAATGGATAAACTTGGTCATCAGTCTGTGGAGGTGAGCAGGGAGGTTTTAACAGACATGAAGAGAACTGATCTGGTGCAGAGGCTGTCAGAGAGCAGCTCAGGACTCAAAGGTAAGATAAAGTCATCTGTCAGAGTGATCTGTAATAATGTCAATGAATATGGTGTGATTATTCTTAACTGTGTGTAGAAGAATTTAAACCATAATATTCCAGCTGACACTGAAAGAAGAATCCAAAGAGTTGAATCAGTATCTGTGAGGGAAAATCACAACAAGAACTGAATAATATCAAATTTATGATCATCTTCAAATGAAGGAATGTGTTTCCTCTCAGTGTTTTTGGACAGAAGTGGATAAATTAACACGTTCAGGTTTACAAACACAATCAAATTACAAAGATTTTAAATCAAAAATATTCAGGTTATTGAATCAGTGACTTTCTTGTGTAAATGTTGTTTTAAAGCTCTTTGAACATCTTTCCTTTGAAAACATTTTTCTTTCTTTGTTTCTGCTTCATTGAATTCTTGCATTTTGAGCTCATTACTATCAGTCTTGTATTGTAAATGGTTCTTTATGTGCAGCTTTGACTGGACTTAAACTCCACTATGGAGACAGACAGACGACCTGTATGAGGTAGATTATTACAAAGTCTTTGCAGTGATTTCTCTGTGATTGTGTAACTATGGCCTCCTCCTGCCTTCAGTCAGCACAGCTGAGACTGAAATATTAAAGCTTTTTATTGTCAGGACTCAGTGTTACACTCAGGATGAGCTCACATAAAGGACACACACAGTGTGTGTATTATGTAGTTACAGTTTGGATTCAATGTGTTGCAGCTGCAGGAACATCAGCTGAAGGATTTGATGTGGAGGACACAGAGAGAGGTCAGTGCCCTGAAAATCAATACATTTAAACAATAAAGTCATTGATATTAACATAAAAACATGAACAAAATTATTGAGTGAAACTGAACTGGATCATTACCTCAGAGTTTGATAGTTTTCCATTGATGGCAAATGTGACTTTATGTTGACAAGTGTAATGTTATTAATTGAACTTACAAAGATAATTAGGATTAAATAAAGTGTCAGTTATTAAAAAGGGTCTGATTATTAATGCTGATGTTAAATCAGTCATGAATGAAGCTTTTAATATTTCTTTTCTCTCAGAGAAACACTCTGAGGATGAACGTTGGCCTGCACTGATCCACCAAGTGAGTAATGTCACATCTGTCTGACTTCAAATGATGCAGCTTTCACTGAACAAATGCACGTTAGAAATCTACAATAGAAAACAGATAAAAACTCATTTGATTTGATTTTCAGTGTAAAAGTAGAAATGTCAGAGCTTCAGGCTGTCCAGTGAGGTCGGTCTTCAGTAGATCAAAAAGTCCTGAACTTGTTAACAGAAGCAGAATAATCAATAATCAGGTGTTCGTGATCATTCTGACAAATATGACCAATGACATCATTACCTGATGTGATGGCTGATGGAATTGAAACACATGTACATTTCTAAAGTGTTGATGAATGTAAACAGAAAACCTGAAACCAACTGAGGAATTACACATTTATCTCATGAAGATTTTCTTTGACTTTTGCAGGTAGAAACGATGGAGTCTGTTATTGAGCTGCTTTTGGAAACGCTGGCTGCTCTGAATGACCAGGAGCTCAAAGAGTTCAAGAAGGTCCTGCATCAAATTCATCAACTCAGACACAAATATGACTCAGACTTCACACGGATACTGCACATGAGGACAGACCTGCAGGACACAGTGTTTGTAATGGTGCAGACTTACGGCCAACAGTCAGTGAAGAAGACCATGGAGCGTTTAAAGAAGATGAAGAGGACTGATCTGGCTCAGAGGCTGTCAGACTGCAGCTCACTGCCTAGAAGTAAGACAACAGAAACAAAACTCATTAAAATCATAAAACTGTTTTTATGACACGTCTCAGAAGCTTCTCAGTAACGTCGTCTTCTTTTATATTATAAATAATAATATTTGTAATACTTTGGGAGAAGGAGAGAAAGTGACTCCTTCATACTGTTTATTATTGCTGAGGAGGTTTAAGTGTCAGTAGTAATAGTTTGGTGGCCCTTTCACACCTAAGGTGTGAAAATCACACCTAGGTGATAAAAAAGCCTTGCGCGTGCATGTGAGGTGCGTGTGCGCATGCGTGATAAAAAAGCCTTGCGCGTGCGTGTGTCCGTGTGTGT
>CM024201.1:31079931-31169018 GCA_013435755.1 Amphilophus citrinellus
TTTCTGCTTTCATTAGTATCCGCCTGATTTGAGGATCATATCCACCCACAGTTCTTTCCAGGTCGCTTCCCTCATCTTCTTGTTCTTCTTCCAACCTTCTGTTCCTGATCTTCAAAGTTGATGTCTTCTTTTTACTTTTAGAACTTGGAATCAATTTTATAGTGGTCTCAGCTTGTCCCACTTCAATTACTCTGTCGTTGTCATCCTTAATGTGGTAATTGCCATCTTGATTGAGTACTGGTAATTGTGGGTAGACGTCTTCAAACTCCACTTTCTGTTCGTATGGAGGTGGGTTTTGTACTGGAGTCAGGTGTGAGAACAGCAGATTAATTTTTTCCATCAATGTCTCTGTTCGTTTTGTATTTTTCTCAATTTCTTTCAAGCTTTTTTCTCTTTCTTCTTTTGTAGCTTGTATCAACTTCTGTCCTTCGATATCGAACAGCTGTAAGATACCAAGTTCCACTTGTCTCTTCTCTTTCCGTCATTGTCCTGCTTGCACTCGCATAGTTTCAATCACTTCTGGGTTAAGAGTTCCTACCTTTGGCCAAGGTTTTTCCAAATCTGGCCATCGCTTATGCCATTTGGTCGAGATTTTTACAATAAGTGGTTTAATCAAAGGATTGCTTTGCTGAACCACTTCGATTGGAGTGATTGTTTTCATAGTTTTAATGTCTTTTTTAGACATTTTAATAATTATGTTTATTCCCCTATTTAAATTTTAAATCAAAAGTTTTCTTGAGTCTCTGACTTACTCCCCCCTTTTTTTCAATCTATTTGTTTATTCACTTATGTGATTAATGTTTTAGATATTATTTAATGCTAATAATTGTAGCACAATTAGTAAAAATGAGTTTGCCAACACCAGAAGAAACAGCAAGCCTGCTGTTGCGAAAAATTTCACTTAACACCGGGTGTTTTTGTGAAAAATTAATCAAAATGCAGTGTAAATTTGTCAAAATAATACACAAGTAGTGTATGGAACACCCAAAATACTCCAACACAATACAAAACCTATGCACTTTAATAACTGCAACAAAATTCAACTCAAATTCAAAATGTATCTTCACTAAGTGTATGGTCGATCTGTTGCCAAGTCTGCTTTTAGAGAATGAAAGCAAATGTATTGTATAAAACACCAAACCAAAGTAAATTCCTATTTAGTTTATAAATGAAGGCAAAATAAGTGTGTTTAAAAATTTTAAAAGTGGTGATTATCAAAGGAGTTTGTATGATAAGAAGAAACAAACACTGGCCTTTTGCTGGTGTCAGCTTGCAAGGCTACTGTCCTCAGTCACATCTGGATTCTATCAACTCAGCTTCCCCCCTCCTGGTCTCTCTCGCTCTCTCTCTCTCTCTCTCTCATGCAAAAAGAAGAGAAGGGGCAAAGGTTAGGTTAACATTTAAAACAAGTTCTTCACATCAAAATTCTTCTCCATATGGCACTCTATATGACAAAAAGGTTCATATTGTCAACAAGAAGAGTTTATTTCACTCTTAAAACACCTGTCACCCAGAAAGTGTTCATGCTTGAGTACATATCAGCCTTGTATTTGTTGGGGTTCATAAATGGGCTTTATAACAATTAAAAGACTTCTCTTTCTTTTCTCTCTCTCATTTTACTTTATTTATTTTTTCATTTATTTATTATATATGTAATTATTAATAACAGGTAACAAAACTAACAAAAATCCCCAGGGAAAAATGATTATCAAACGTCTCTTGTGAAGGCTCATGGATTTTGTCCTTCACGAGGAGCTCATAGCTTTTAACAATAAGGGCAACTCATATATTGTATATTCTAAGTAATAACATAACATTCATAAACCTTTATTTCCAATCACTGACCAGCAGCAATTATCAAAAAGATTCAATAAATGTTCAAACACATATGCCACATCACTTTCTCTCATAGGGAGACACACACATACACAGACATACAGTCCCTGCTAACTAAACAAAGGAAGGGGCCACCACTTACACACACAAGATTGGGGGGCTTCCTCACACTCTTTTACATAAACATCCCTTCCTTCACATAAACATATGCCTACACACCCAGGTCATCTGCTCTCTGCACACACAAAAGCACACAAACGCATCAGCACTGACACACCCTGAAATGCACTTCTCTCCATACATGTGCCCAAGAAAAAATTATGCACACACACACTTCTCACTCACAAAGGGAAAGGCACGGAGAATGGCACTCCCTTAAGCACACATGGGCCGGCACACACAGAACATGAAGAACAAACGTCTCTTTTCACATAAACAAATTTAGACTTTACACACGAGAGCAAGGAAAGTCAGGTGGGGTCTCAACCTCACAAAAAGGAAGAGTTTATTTCCACAGACACGTCTGGCTCACATAAAACACAAAAACACAGACTAGTCGACTTTTTCTTCTCTACATTACTAAAGCCGCTTCTTCTCATCCATCTATCAACATCTTAATTTATGCTACCTCTAATGAAGTGCAAAATTCAAACAGAAGGTTATATCATACACAACACAGTGTCAATGAAACCTTTTCTATAGAACTTTTTACACTTCCAGCTTTTCCCTCAGAAAAACTGACCTAAGAAAACATTTCTATTGTTTAATCAAGATTTAGGCCTGCCTAATGCAGCTTCTTACAGAAGGCTTAATCCAATTATGCGGCTATTTCTCTTAACACTCTATTGCATATGCTTTTTCCTTTACTTATCACTTCTTATTTTCCGTAATAGCTCAGCTGGCCACACACTTCTGGATCCACTACTTAATCAAGCTTCATTTTTCATGGTATAGCAAAAATAAAACACATGACAGACAATCAGAAATTGGGCCCACTAATTGTCAAGCATAGTATTAATTAATGCTGTTTTACCATTACTAATAAGCTGTACACTTCTCTTTTCACTATATTCCTCTCTTCTCTTAAAATTTAGAACGAGGGATTGCTCCAAGAAAAACACACACACTATAAATCCCATACACAGGGCCTTTTCAGTGTGAAAAAGACAGCACCAGCAGTTACTCAAACAGAAAGAGCAGCACCCAGTAAGAGGAGACGTCATTCACCCCCTTGCCGACGTCTGGACGCTGGACTGGACCGCTGAGACTTCAGGCACTGCAGCAGCTCCACAAAAAATGTCTCAGTTCGTGACGCCAGAATTTACCGTGTCTGAGTGGAGGTGTTCTTGGAGAAAAAAATCCTCGCTGACAAAGTCTTTAATGCTTACATACAAAGTTTATTGCAAAAAACAGACAGTGTCAAAACAGGCGCTTTTTCCTTTCATTAAGCTATCTGGGAGAGGATGGCCAATCTTCCTAACTCAGCTCAACAAACGAATGAACAAAGGTTATATAGGGTTGGTCAAAACCCCCACATTCTTAACTTTCCATATATGGCTATGAAACCAGCTCCAAGCTACAAACTATAGTTGGACATATGATCAACTCCTTGTATGGAATGACAGGAAACCTGCAAAGGGGCCTCTTTGTGCAAGATGTTTAAATCAAATTTCCTTTGCCTGAACCCTAAGAGACAATACATGCACACATAGTTTTTAGTATAGCAGTACAGATACCACACCACCACGACAGGCACCAACCACCTTGCAGCCACAGCTCTGATCAGCAGCCTCAACAATGGAGGTGCAGAACATGGTCCATTCAGACTCAATGTCCTCAGCCTCCCTCGGAATGCTGTTGGAGTTCTGCCGGAGGTGGGAGTTGAAGATCTCCCGGGCTGGGGCTTCTGCCAGGTGTTCCCAGTGCACCCTCACAATACATTTAGGTGCACCAGGTCTGTCCAGCATCTTCCCCTGCCCCCTGATCCAACTCACCACCAGACACCGCCACCACCCGACACACACTGCACCCGACCCCTACGACACCTCCTGCGGGTGGTGGGCCTACAGGAGGGCGGGCCCATGTAACCTCTTCGGGCTGCGCCCGGCCGAGCACCACGGGCTAATGCCCGGCCACCAGACGCTCTCCCTCGAGCTCCCTCCCCAGGCCTGGCTCCAGGGTGGGGCCCCGGTAACCCTATCCCAGGCAGGGTAAACTGTTCCCTTGTTTTTATAGACATAGGGGTCTTCTGAACCGCTCTTTGTCTGGACCCTCACCCAGGACCAATTTGCCATGGGAGACCCTACCAGGGGGACAAGCCCCCGGGCAACATAGCTCCTGGGATCATTGGGACACACAAACCCCTCCACCACGATAAGGTGGCGATCCACAAATACAACTATTTACATTAAAATGCAGGAAAGGCCTCAGGTGTTTTTGTGTACAACTATTTGCAGAGCAATCAGGACTCACATTAAGATACTAGAGAAATTATTTATGCCACCTCAAAAAACAGTTTCTGTCCTCCATAAGACTGAGGGGCCCATCACAGGCAAAACTTGCCAGTAATGTTGTGTCTTTGACCACATTTTCACCTGCTCCGCAGCAGTCAAATGCACCCAAATGCATCGTGTTACCGCAAAATTTTCTGATTGGTTGATTTTTCCACCAATAGGAAAGGGGTTGTCGGGAATTATTTTATTTTGTTTTGTTTTTATTAGCAAGCGCTTCCTGTTAGCGAAACTCAAATTTTCTCCGTTTATTTCTGCACAAAACGCACATCGAAGGTGAGGACAATATACAGGAAAAAGCATGGCGTAAATTATTGGGCATAACTGGTTTTACTTGGCCTATTAACGTAATTTAAAAACTGGTACATAGTTTGAAGTCTGCACTTTCAATTCATAGCAGCAGCGTCCCGATGCTACGTCATCTAAAATCAGCGATGTCATTTTGACACGCCAGCGCGTCCTTGCGCTCCGGAGGGTTAAGCCAGTCTTTTCCGGGTCATTGAGCCAAAGTTGTGAAAACTACATTTTCCCATGACGAGGCGCAAAATGACTCCGCGCATGCGCAACGCAGATCGGACAGTGGAACCGCTCGTCAACAACGTCAGCTCAGGTCCTGCTGAGTAGTTATATTTCTATACAGATCTTATAGTTAAACGAACTTAAAACAAAAAGTCTGCATCAATGGAAAAGTCAAAATATATTGAAGGGGTGATGAAAAATTTACTACCAAGTCAGATTCTGTTTACTACCTTTTACTACCTTTTACTAGCCTTAATTTGACCTCATTTAATTTACTACCTTTTACTACCCCGCGGCAACCCTGCTATAGTATGCTCTAATATCTGTAATAAAATGTTATGGTCAACAGTATCAAAAGCTGCACTGAGGTCCAACAGGACAAGAACAGAGATGAGTCCACTGTCAGAGGCTGTAAGAAGATCATTGGTAACCTTCACTAATGCTGTTTCTGTACTGTGATGAATTCTGAAACCTGACTGAAACTCTTCAAATAAACCGTTCCTCTGCAGATGATCAGTTAGCTGTTTTACAACTACTCTTTCAAGAATCTTTGAGAGAAAAGGAAGGTTGGAGATTGGCCTATAATTAGCTAAGACAGCTGAGTCAGTGATGGCTTTTTAAGTAGAGGTTTAATTACAGCCACCTTGAAGGCCTGTGGTATATAGCCAACTAATAAAGACTGATTGATCATTTTAAAGATAGAAGCATCAATAATTGGAAAGACTTCTTTGAACAGTCTAGTAGGAATGGGATCTAATAAACATGTGGCTAGTTTGGAGGAAGTAACTACTGAAGTTAACTCTGAAAGATCAACTGGAGCGAAAGAGTCTAAATAAATACCAGCAGTGCTGAAAGCAGCCGAACATGAAGATAAATCTTTGAGATGGTTATGGAAAATTTTTTCCCTAATGTCTAAAATTTTATTTGTAAAGAAATCCATGAAGACACTACTAGTTAAAGTGAAAGGAATATTCGGCTCTACAGAGCTCTGACTCTGTCAGCCTGGCTACAGTGCTGAAAAGAAACCTGGGGTTGTTCTTATTTTCTTCAATTAATGATGAGTAGTAAGATGTCCTAGCTTTACGGAGGGCTTTTTTATAGAGCAACAAACTCTTTTTCCAGGCTAAATGAGCATCTTCTAATTTAGTGAGACGCCATTCCCTCTCCAGCTTTCGGGTTATCTGCTTTAAGCTGTGCGTTTGTGAATTATACCACAGAGTCAGGCACTTCTGATTTGAAGCTTTCCTTTTCAGAGGAGCCGCAGTATCCAAAGTCGTACGCAGTGAGGATGTAAAACTATTGACGAGATAATCGACCTCACTGGGAGCAGAGTTTAGGTAGCTGCTCTACACTGTGTTGGCACATGGCACCGAAGAGCATAATAATGAAGGAATTAGATCCTTAAACTTAGTTACAGCACTTTCAGAAAGACTTCTACTGTAATAAAACTTATTCCCTGCTGCTGTGTAATTCATTAAATTAAATGTAAATGTTACTAAGAAATGATCAGACAGGAGGGGGCTTTCAGGGAATACTGTTAATTCTTCAGTTTCTATGCCATATGTTAGGACAAGATCCAGAGTATGATTAAAGTGGTGGGTGGGCTCCTTTACATTTTGAGAGAAGCCAATTGAATCTAACAATAGATTAAATGCAGTGTTGAGGCTGTCATTCTTAGCATCTACATGGATGTTAAAATCACCCACTATAATGATTTTATCTGAACTGAGCACTAAATCAGATAAAAAGTCTGAGAAATCAGACAGAAACTCTGAGTAAGGACCAGGTGGATGATAGATAATAACAAATAAAACAGGTTTTTGATTTTCCCAATTAGGATGGACAAGACTAAGAGTCAGGCTTTCAAAAGAATTAAAACTTTGTCTGGGTCTTTGATTAATTAGTAAGCTGGAATTGAAGATTGCAGCTAATCCTCCTCCTCGACCTGTGCTTCGAGCATTCTGACAGTTATTGTGACTCGAGGGTGTTGATTCATTTAAACTAACATATTCATCCTGCTGTAACCAGGTTTCTGTAAGGCAGAATAAATCAATATGTTGATCAATTATTAAATCATTTACTAATAGGGACTTGGAAGAGAGAGACCTAATGTTTAATAATCCACATTTAAATGTTTTATTCTTTGGTGCAGTTGATGAAGCTGTATTATTTATTGTTTTTGAATTTTTATGCTTAAATAGTTTTTTGCTGACTTAAGCTTTGTTTTTTGGTGGTCTGGGAGCAGGCACCGACTCTATGGGGATGGGGTTTTTCGGGGGATGGCAGGAGAAGAGAAGCTGCAGAGAGGCGTGTAAGACTGCAACTCTGCTTCCTGGTCTCAACCCTGGGTAGTCAGGCTTTAGGGTTAATAAATTTGGCCATATTTCTAGAAATGAGAGCTGCTCCATCCAAAGTGGGATGGATGCTGTCTCTCCTAACAAGACCAGGTTTTCCCCAGAAACTTTGCCAATTATCTATGAAGCCCACGTCGTTTTTTGGACACCACTCAGACAGCCAGCGATTCAAGGAGAACATGCGGCTAAACATGTCGCTCCTGGTCTGATTGGGGAGGGACCCAGAGAAAACTACAGAGGCCGACATTGTTTTTGCAAAGTTACACACCGAGTCAATATTAATTTTAGTGACCTCTGATTGGCGTAACCGGGTGTCATTACTGCCGACGTGAATAACGATCTTACCAAATCTACGATTAGGCTTAGCCAGCAGTTTCAAATTTCCATGAATGTCGCCTGCTCTGGCCCCTGGAAGACATTTGACTATGGTCGCTGGTGTCTCTAGCTTCACGTTTCTCAAAACAGAGTCGCCAATAACCAGAGTTTGTTCCTCGGCGGGTGTGTCGCTGAGTGGAGAAAAACGGTTAGAGACGTGAACAGGTTGGTGGTGTACCCAGGGCTTCTGCTTAGGACTACGCTTCCTCCTCACAGTCACCCAGCCGGCCTCTTTTCCCTGCTGCTCAGGATCTGCTGGGGGGGAGCTAACGGTGGCTAAGCTACCATGGTCTGCACCCGCTACGGGGCCTGGCTAGATACACGATTTTCCAGGGTGTGGAGCCGAGTCTCCAATTCAGAAAGCCTGGCCTCCAGAGCTACAAACAGACTACATTTATTACAAGTACCGTTACTGCTAAAGGAGGCCGAGGAGTAACTAAACATGTGACACCCAGAGCAGGAAAGTGCAAGAGGGACATGTGAAGAAGCCATGCTCGTAGTGAGTCCGCTAAGAGCTAAGCTACTAGCTGCGCTAAGCTAGCGAATTTCTAAAAACAAATAAAGTCAATAATGTGAATACAGGTGATTCAGTAAAGAGTGTGCTCTAGATAAAGTAGGTGAAGATTACACTAAAATCTGCTGTTATCCAGATAGATCGAGCTATACAGATTTAACAGCTAACAGACAGCAAAACACGACTGTGCTCAGGAACAGGAAGTGATACAATACAGCAGTCAGAGCCATCCCCTCTTGCTGGGATTGTGTAATCATGTAATGATTACACTTGTGTCAATTTATGCCATAACCTTCTAGTTCCAGTAGCCCACTTATCGTCAGTATGCCCTGGTTCCTTAACACCTGACGCGGACCTTCTTAACCCGGGCAACGTCCGGGCAGGTATGGATTCAATCATGTATCTCTCGCTCATATTCCGAGGTAGGCATGGTTAGCGTTGGGGGTCTAACCTGGGAAACCTTACTGGATGTATGCCCTGGTCAGGATTCAAACGCCCGACCTCCTGCTCCAAAGATGGTAACACTACGCCATCCAGCATATATATATATATATAAATATGTGTGTGTTTCTTTTTCTTATTTTAAACATAGGTGTTAACCCTCAGATACAATAGCCAAAACCTCTATGAGGTGTACATTGAGAATCCAGGCAGTGAACTCATACTTACACTCCAGCACACTTACCCAGTGATTGGTGAACCAGGGCATGACCCAGTTTGGACCTGTGAAATTAGACAAGGTCAGTAGTTATTAAGCAATATTCCTTACACTGTCATTATATGAAATGTCATGTTACATTTTGACTCCAATGCAAAAAGTGTCTGCAGCAGTTTGATTTATGTGATTATCTTCTAATTAATTAAGATAATTAAAATTCATTTGCAGTCTTTGAAATACTCTTCAAACAAATATGCTGTGAAACAGCTTCATATGCTCTTTTTATTTTTTCCACATGAAACACCATGATATTAAACTCATATTAAACTATAATAAGTATCTTCATTTTGATTTTCCATTAATATTTCGATTTACTTTTAATTCCAGATGACCATCCAGAGTCTGGTCTTGTCAAAGGTAAAAAATTGCACATAAAGATCATTTAGATCTTTGGTGTTCACTCACATTATAAATTTACTTTTTGCACTTCTTTAAAGTAGAACAGAGTTGAGTGGAATATTGTTTGGTGTGGTATACTTGGAGTTTGGTGGGTTGGCTGAATTATTATCTTCATTAATGATTTGAGTTTAGAATGGTTCAGTTTTGTGTATGTAATGTTCACTTTTAATTATTCTGCTATCCAGTTATCCTGCCTTACTTGTTGATAGGTCCATTCATTTGAACACTGACTTTATAATTTCTCAGTTTAAATGCACCTGCTCAGAAATCCTTGACTATTACTCCTCACACAACTAGGAGTCTAAAATTTAAAACTCAGCTTTGGTTAGAAAAGCTGTATAAAAATGGAAAAAGGATTAACTTCAGGTGCCTATGGATGTACTTAGAGAATCTCAGTTAATTTACCACAAGCCTGTAAAGCAGCTAAAAAAAAAATATATATATATATATATATATATATATATATATATATATATATATATATATATATATATATATATATATATATATATATATATATATATATATATATATATATATATATATATAAATTTGTTTGAAGGAGTTCACTTAGGCCATATAAAAAAACTTTCGGATCACCTTGAAGCGATTCTGGGTAAACCGTCAGGCAACTCAGGAGAGGAAAGCGCTGCTCTACTCATGGTGTATAGTGTGGGATGCTGCCGACTTCAAATAAGGTCATTGTTGGGCGGAATACTATGAGGACCTCCTTAATCCCACTGACACGCCTTCTGTAGAGGAAGCTGAGTCAGTGGACAAGGAGAACGACTCACCCATCACTGTGGGTAAGGCCACTGAGGTAGTTAATTAACTCTTGGTGGCAGGGGCCCTGGGGTGGATGAGATTCGCACTGAGTTCCCGAAGGCTCTGGATGTTGTAGGATGGTCCTGGTTGACATGACTTTACAACATTGCATGGAGATCTGGGGCAGTGCCTCTGGGGTGGTGGTCCCTATCTTTAAGGAGGAGGATGGTGTGCTCAACTATCAGAGGATCGCACTCCTCAGCCTCCCCAGGAAGATATATGCCAGGGTGCTGGAAAGGAGAGTTTGTCCCTTTGTCAAACCACAGATCCAGGAGGATCAACGTGGTTTTCTTCCTGGTCGTGAAACGCTGGACCAGCGCTTTATCCTCTCGAGGTTATTCAAGTGTGCGTGAGAGTTTGCCCAACTAGTCTGCATGTGTTTTGTGGACTTGGAGAAGGCATTTATCTGTATCCCTTGTGCCATCCTGTGGGGGGTGCTGTGGCAGTATGGGGTGTCTGGTCAATTGTTGCAGGCCATTCCCTGTACAACCACAGCAAGGGCTTGGTCTACATTGCTGGTAATAAGTTGAACTCAGTTCCAGTGGGTGGTGAACTTCACCAGGGCTGCCCTTTGTCACCGATCCTGTTCATAATTTTTATGGACAGAATTTCTAGGCGTAGCCAAGTGGTGCAGGCTTCCACCTTGGTGGCCTCAGAAGCTCATCTCTGGTTTCTGCAGATGATGCGGTCCTGTTGGCTTCATCAGGTGGTGGCTTCCAGCTCACACTGGAGCAGTTTGCAGCTGAATGTGATGCAGCAGGTATGAGAATTAGCACCTCTGGTAACGCTTTCTTTTACAGCCCGCCCTTAGGCCGTAACTATCCTGTAAGTAAATTTTAGTTATGTGGAATTACACCGTAATTATTTTTTAATTACGCCATAATTGTTTTTTAATTACGCCGTAATTATTTTTAATAAGGCTGAATTGATTTCACTTGTAAATAAACTACATATGCATGTGCTGATATTGGAATGTTGTATTTATTTTGACTGTTTGAACTTAATGTAAATAAAAAAAAGATTAGACTTAGCTCCAAATTATAATGGTATTGCAAGTAGCCTGGAAAGGCAAAATGTTTCATATCAAATTGTGAAAATAAAACACATTGAATAGTAAAACATCTGCCATGAACGATGACATGATAAATACATGCTTACAATATAAAATTGTAACACGTTTTTCAACTATATTAAAATTAGAGGCTTTTCAGGTTAATAACTGTTAAATTATGCATAACTTAAATGTACTACAGGGTATATCCCTGTAAAGTACTGACTGCCTTAGTCACATAATTAGGGCCCAATTCAAAATAATACAGCCTTATTAAAAATAATTACGGCGTAATTAAAAATAATTACGGTGTAATTAAAAATAATTCAGCCTTACTAAAAATAATTACACCGTAATTAAAAATAAATACCATGTAATTAAAAATAATTACGGCGTAATTCCACATAACTAAAATTTACTTACAGGATAGTTACGGCCTAAGGGCGGGCCGTAAAAGAAAGCGTTACCGCACCTCTAAATCTGAGGCCATGGTTCTCAGCCAGAAAAGGGTGGAGTGCCCACTCCGGCTCAGGGACGAGTTGCTGCCCCAGGTGGAAGAGGTTAAGTATTTCGGGAACTTGTTTACAAGTGGCAGGAGAAGGGAACAGGAGATTGACAGATGGACTGGGGCTCTCCCTCAAGCTCCCTCCCCAGGCCTGGCTCCAGGGTGGGGCCCCGGAAACCCTATCCCAGGGTAAACAGGGTTTCCCTTGTTGTTATTTCCATAGTGGGTCTTCAGAACCGTTCTTTGTCTGGACCCTCACCCAGGACCAATTTGCCCTACCAGGGGGACAAGCCCCCGGACAACATAGCTACTGGGATCACTGGGACACAGAAACCCCTCCCCTCAGCATGTTGATGTGAGCTGACTGTCAGCAAGTTTCCTTCGTTTTATGCGAAGTCAGTCCTGTGTGTTTAATCATAGAGAGTGATAGATTCAATATTTGTGTCAGAAAAATGTTAATTACTACAAAACTTTACAAGTCAAGACAGTCTGTCATTTTATACTTCCTTTCTCTCCTCAGAGAAACACTGTGTGGATGAACATCTGTCTGCACAGCTGCAGGGAGTAAGTGGAATCAAATAATCCTGTCCTTACACCACAGCTTCATTTAAGAACATGCATGTTGGAAATAATTCAGCACTTCTGTTATTTAAAATAATTAGGTTTGATGTTTTTTACACTAATTAATCAGTTCTCCACTAAAAAGTTTCTTATCACATCGTATCAATTTGTTTGTCTGCTTTAAATGTTGTCAGGCAATAATGTTCCAGTCAGACAGAGAGAAGCTTTTGGAAATGTTAGAAGATCTGAAACAGGAGGAGTTTGAAAAGTTCAAGTGGTTCCTGCGGGACAAGGATGTTTTGGTGGGGCTCCGACCAATCCCAGAGAGCCAACTGGAGGCGTCCACCACCTGTGAGCTGGTAGATCTGATGTTAAAGACCTACACACAACATACTGTGGAGGTGACCAAGAAGGTTTTGCGGAAAGTTAAGAGGAATGATCTGGTGCAGAAGTTTTCAGACGCCAGCTCATGACCCAAAGGTAAGAAAAAAAATGCCATCATTTATTCCATAAATGTTTAACTGTCAAAACCTTTGTATGTGCACTGTGTTGTAGTTTTTATTTTAACAATATTTTAACAATGTTTCAGTGTTTTGGGGGTATTTACTAATGTTACAGTACTTTGATTCCTCTTTATTCCTTCTCTTCATGTGTTCTCAGGCTGACTCCAACATGATGTTGAGATCTGGACTCTGTGTGGGTCTGACCATCGGCTGCAGGACTCTGTTCTTTGTGTCTCTAGCTGTGTGTGTGTGTGTGGGCTCATTGTCCTGCTGCAGGACGAATTTAGAGCCATTAAATGTCTCAGCTTTGGACCTGATGCATTAGAATCAACCTGTACTTCTCAACATTCAGACACTGATAATTCTGATTAAGCTCAGAAGTTCCCAGAGTTACAGCTGCAAACCTGCACTGAGCCTCTGATGTTTCACTGTTACCTGCACACACCTGATCCAGACAGTGAGCAAAGAACATCTGTCTGAATTTACACAGCATGCTGCTTGAACTGATACATTTTGGTAAACCAGCAGATAACAGAGTGGAGCTATGTATGATCAGGTTTATCTAGATATTTTCTTCTTTGATATGATGATGCTGCCATCTGTGGCTGTGTGGATGTTGAGAGGAAAAAGAAATGTAAACAGAAATCACATGTGGGTCATTTTTAGTTCTTTTATTTGTGTTAATTAAGAAACTAAATTTTTCAAAGTTTTTCTTACTGATATGTAAGCATATAGAAAATATTTCACAGTACTTAAAACATTTATTTCTTATAAAAAGCACTTCATATTGCCTAATAAGTGAAAGGTGGTGTACAGATACACTGATCAAAAAATTAAAGGGACCTTTTTTTAATCAGAGGTTAACAGTCAGTTAAAGTCAGTTAAACTTCTGGGATATTGATCTGCTCAGTTAAGTAGCAGAGGGGGGTCGTTATTCAGTTTCAGCTGCTTTGGTGTTAATGAAATTAACCACAGGTGCACTAGAGGGCCAACAATGAGACAACACCCAAAACAAGATTTATACATGGAGGCCACTGACATGTTTTTGTCATCATCTTTTCTGATTGTTATGTTTTTTTTTTTTCTTTCCACTAATTTTGCATTTGGCTAGGGTCAGTCTCACTACTTGTAGCATTAGTCTATACCTGGACCCCACAGATGTTACACAGGTAGTCCAACTCCTCCAGGATGCCACGTCAATGCGTGCCATTTCTAGAAGGTTTGCTGTCTCCCAGCACACTCTGAAGAGCATGGTGGAGATTTCAGGAGACAGGCAGTTACTCTAGGGGACCTGGACAGGGCTGTAGAAGGTCCTTAACCCATCCACATGGACGGTATCTGCTCCTTTGTGTAAGGAGGAACAGGATGAGTACTGCAGAGCTACAAAATGACCTCCAGCAGCCACTGGTGTGACTGTCTGACCAAACCATCAGAAACAGACTTCATGAGGGTGGCCTGAGAGCCCGACGTCCTCTAGTGGGCCCTGTGCTCACTGCTCAGTGTCGTGAGTGGTATTTATTGTGGATTTCCTCCCACAATAAAATAATCCAGTTCAACACTGAGTCCAGTGCCAGTGTCCTCAGCCTCCATCACCTCCACACGTGTACCTGGTGGGGTGAAAGTAGCTAGGTATGTGTAGGAGGGGTTAGCTAGTTTGATATATGGAGCTTTATTATTCTCATTCAAGACACTGATGATTATGCACACATAGAATTGGGTCACCACCATCTACAGACTTTAGGCAGAAGGTGTAGAATTGTTCCTTGTCACGGTTAAAGGAGATGTTAGAAAAGATGCTTCCTTTGCCATTTTGAATAAAAAATTGTCAGGTTCCACAAACACCCTCATTTTAGAAATTTCATCCTTCTCTGCATCTAAGACAGTCGCTACACCAGCAGGAGTGAGTGGAGGCATGTTCTCTACGACAGAGGAGCTGAACCCATCAGCATTAACTTAGGGTCATTGTCATTGCAATCTAGAACTTTTATCACCACTGTTGCAGTGCTGGTTTTACTGGGAACACCCACGTCTGCTGCTGCCACACAGTACTCATAATGCTCTGTCTCATCCTGATCCGACACTGTTCTTGCACAAACCTGCCCAGTGTAGGCAATGATGATCAGTGATGACATAGACAAGCTGTCCATTTATTTTCTTTTTGTTTTCTGCCTCAACAGTTGCAGGGGAAAGTTTAATGCCTTATCATTTATGTCTGTAACCTACACTGAGGGAGACCGTGCTGGGTTGCCAGAATCCACAGTAATAATTTAAATCTTGTAATTTTTAACATGCTCATAATCCAGCAGGTTTTGTTGTCTTCTAGAAGTATTTTCTGTTCTGAGCACTCACAGGCTGGCACTGAAATGGAACATCAACCACACAACAGCATTTTCTTTATTCAGTTTCTTCATCTAAAACACTTTAACAACTGTTCAGACATTGAGACATCAGTTTTAGGCAATTATGCTCAAAATCATTATTTACAACTCGAATAAACCAAACTAAGGAAACCTGTCAGACTGTTTTAAATCCATGTTTTGTAGTTATGAAACATCCTCATATAGCCCCCCTCTCCACCCCCACCCCACAGAGTGTAAATGTGTGGGAACCACTGAGGACTGTGTTTGACTCAATGAGTAAGAAATTGCTTCAGTTTCTGTTTGAATCTCTGCACATGAATCGCTGCTTCATCTGTTAGTCCAGTTTTTAGGAAATGTCAGAGTTTCACATGTCTAACAAAAAGCTCTGGTACCATAAAGTCCTCCATCCAAATCTGTTTGTGTCTGTGGAGCAGCAGCAGCATCTTCTTGCTCAGGGACAGCAGCACACTTTCTTCTATCTGCTGCAGGTTGAAGGCTTTAGCATGTGTTCAGACGCAACCTGGGAAACACAACTCTGCACCTGTAATCACACAAGCAGCAACACTTAACATTTAAACTTCCACTGAACACAGACATATAGGTCTGCAATTATCAGTTATTTTTTTATTATTTTAGTTGCTTGAGGAATGGTTCCAGCCCTAGTGTAATATATAAGATTAGGTAAAAATGCCTGAAATCTTCCACCTATGCATAAATATAATAATATTTAATAATATGTTTAATCATTTACTTTGAAGAGATCTTTGTGTTTGAGGTCTTATTAGATGTCAGTAAAATGTATAACCACTGAACTTGATAATTCTGCACTGCTGTGAAAACTCTGGAAACTTTTCTTCCATAATACATGTAAGTTAAAAATGAAGCCACAGAGTTCCCATAAACTGCCATGAACTGCTGTGTGGAAGGCAAGAACTGGACAATGCAGACTTGTGAGACAAGACTGAACTTAGAAACACACAACTGTATTTCCTGCTAAATTCAGGGAAGACATCCAAAATATAAACTGGGCTGGACAGAAATCAGGAAACACAGCGGAACATACAGCATAGGGAAGTCAACACAACAAAGAACTGAAGACAGCACAGACAATATGAACACAAGAGGCAACGAGAGGAGAGAAAACTAAGAATTAAAGAGAATGGGCACAACAGAAACAGTGGATCACAGACCCAGGACCAGGACAGAAACGGGCACATATCAGGACCGGCTTAATGCTCTGCTGGAGGACGTTCTTCTGCTTGGTGGAAAAACTTGAGTCTTATGCGACTTGAGTTTTTTGGAACCCTGGTCCATGGATTCACTGCAGTAATCTCAGTCAAATAATTAGCATGACTTTTTTTTTTCTTTTAATGTAGTCAGTTTATAGCCAGTTTGGTCACAGCATTGGTCTGTGGCTTCTGATTGTTTTAAACGTGACTTACACAGGAGGAATATCTTCGATGCATCCAGCTGATTTTTCCCACATTCTTCCCGTTCTAACTGATCTTTCTCCAACATCTTCAATCAATCAGTCAATCTTTATTTCGAACATGAACGTTAATACACATAAAAAAAAAAATCAAGTCCACATGCAATCTGATTTTATTTATTTTTTGTTCGAACAGGAGTAGAAGGAAGCAAATGCTTATTAATTCCTACCCCTAACTTGCTCTACACACACACACACACACACACACACACGTGTATATATACTGCCACTGCATGTATATATATGCAGTGGCAGAGCCTCTGTCCCTTTGCTGCGTTGTGTCCTTGGGCAAGACACTTAAACCACATTGCTTAACGGTAGCGCTGGTGTCTGGCTGCATGATTGCAGATGCTCGACTCTGGATGAGTGATCTGGAACCATCATTTCATTGTGTGCCTTGTACGCACAATGAGTTGAATCTAATATATATATATATATATATCGATAGATACATACACCTAGTTTTGTTTTGTTTCTTAGAATGTACAGTACATCCATATACATATTTAACACTCTACCTCCTCCATATAATGTTGTATAAGTGTTATTTTATATAATTTTTTAAACTGATTTATATTGGTACTTGTTTTCAGTTTCTCTTCTAAACTGTTCCACAAATTTACTCCACAGATCACTATGCATTGTTGTCCTTACTTTATGTTTTTTAAAATTTAGCTCTTTCCTCAGTTCATAACCCCCTTCTCTGTCTGTGAACATTTTTTTTAATGCTTTCTTGTAACTCATTGTTTCTTGCTTTATATAGTATTAGACCAGTTTTAAATTTTACCAGATCCATAAATTTCAACGTGTTTGACCTTAAGAATAAAGCGTTTGTATGCTCCAGATATGCAACATTGTTAACTATCCTTATTGCTCTTTTTTGTAATGTGCATAGTGGCTGTAGAGCACTTTTGTATGTGTTACCCCATATTTCCACACAATAGTTCAAATAAGATAACACCAATGAACAGTATAAAATATGCAGTGATTTCTGGTTGAGAACACGCTTTGTTTTTCCTAACAAGGCGATGCTCTTTGCTATTTTGGCTTTTACATGCTTAACATGAGGCTTCCAGCCAATGTTCCCTCTAAGCTGCACGCCTGCGCAATCGCGCACTGCTCGCACATACTCAGCGCACCAGAAAATCTATGCAGCGCAAAAAATTGAATCCAACATAAACCGTAAACCACATGTGTCAGACTCAAGGCCCGTGGGCCGGATTTGGCCCGCGATGTAATTTCATACGGCCCACGAGATGATTTCATATAGCTATTATTAATGGCCAACGGTAAAAAGCGCTCCCACGACTTATACTGCAAATCCCATAATGCACTGCAACAGTTGCAAGACCTTTGAGCTAACCCATTTGTGTTGCCAATGACTCATTGATCAGTGATCAGCAGACAGCACTTTTTACAGTGACATATAAGCTGCCTGACCCCCAAAAATGGCAAAATGAAAAATGGAAAATGTGCGGAGGAAAGGACAGTTAAGGGGGAAGATGCAGAGGGAGACCTGCACAGGTGAGCTGACAGTGCATCACTGCGTCACACAGCAGGAAGCGCTGTGAAGCAAAGTCCCGAAGACACAACGCGTCATTAGCACCGTAATGTGCTCGACACACGGGGAGCGACAAACGACAGCGACAAATGGGTCGCATCGCCACTGGGGTGAAACCGAACACACGGGACGCGATAGCGACGGCAGCTTTGCGAATCGCGCTCTTACGTCACTCGTCTCCAAGAAATGTGATTGGTTATGAAACTGGAGGGATTTAGATATTTTAAAAGCAGTCCGTGTCAGACACGGCAATAAAGATGAGGAGTCTGAAGATTTTATTGGAACTGACAGAAATCTTGCTGTTAAGTCTCCTCTACAGAAGAAAAAGACAACCTCGGGTTCATCCTATATTAGCACAAAAGTCCTCTCTATCCGTCTGTTTAACGTTAGTCTTGCACCAACACGTTCCCATACGGCTGCCTTTTATGTGTAACTCGATAATCACTGCGTGAAGTGTCATATAATATAGGAAAGTCAAACACAGCTAAAACGATGCTTTCCTTCGTGCTGAAAGTGGTTGCAGACTGCAGTGTGTCGCATACTCTTCGCTCATTGGTCAGTCAATGAAACTCTTGCTGATTGGTTTAGTGCCACGCGACAGCGACAAAAGTAGAACATTTTCCAACTTTGTTGTGTCGCGTCGCCTGGTCGCGTGTGCACGTCTACGTGTACGAGCTCGAAATTTCACATGCACGAGTCGCTTAGCTGGAGGAGGGCAAGCGATTGTCGCCTCATCGCACAAGTTCCATAGGAAATGAATGGAGAGCGAGCGACGTCGCTCCCCGTGTGTCGAGCCCCTAACACAGACGGTGCCGGCGATCGTCGCTGAGGCACCCGTTACGTGCCCTTACCTGGCGTGAACAGCTGTTTTTCACTGAGTGTATCACCGCTGAGCCGGCTGATCAAAGGAATTTTGAATTACCGTAATTCCGCAACCGTTTGTCCTATCGGAAAAATTCAAACAGTTTCTGAAAGCTGAGAAATTGCGCTTCACATCCAATATAGGGTTTATTACAGTAAAAGTTCGCAAATGGCGACATCTTTGTCCTGTAGCTTCAGGTATACAGCAGGTCTCCACCGCTGTGTTTGCAGCTGCGCTTTTTGCTGATAAACTGGACACACTGCGCAGTTTATGCAGCGTTTTTCCGCATGTGAAGCACAAAAATTCACATCACAATTTTTACCAGAAAAATTAGCAAATTTTCATCAGCTTGAAATATTCTCATTTTTCCTGATGACATTTTTGAAGAAAAAAATTATTTTTAATTCTGACTGTGTCTTCAATTTTGGCCCTTCATATGACTGAGTTTGACACTCCTGCCATACTAATTAGACCATTCTTTCCGTACCATTTTGTGCAGGAATTGATACTGTATCACAAGCTACAGCACACATTCCATTGTGCGAAATGTGAATGTTTTAATGTGAATAAAAAGTTATGCCCGAAAGATGTAATGTCTCATTTCTTCCAGAGCACGACCCTCACCCTGGCCAAAGAAGGACTCTCACATGTAACATAATACACATCTCAAATCTCATGAACGACAAGATTTTTTTTTTTTTTTCATTTTAAGTGGGCTAAATCACTTATACTGAAAGCAAACTAATGGAACTGCTGTAATCTAATTCTTTTAGTAAGCCATGTAACTTGCTATGATCCCTGGTTTATAACAAGTGTAACACTGGTGTGTGGCCACAGCGTGCACATCTGATGTTGCTCACAGTCTTCCTCAGTGTGCTCAGGGAGCTTTTGTGTATGCCCATACACATGAAAAATTAGAGGGAACATTGCTTCCAGCAGATTTTGTGATCCAATATTACACCCAGAAATTTGTGCTCATACACCCTTTCTATACATACATTATTACTATCACTTGTCCTTGATCAGGTAGGTGTTGTTTTCCAAACCACATAATTTTTGTTTTACTCAAATTTAATGACAATTTGTTAATATCAAACCATTGTTTCAGTTTATTCATTTCTGTTGAAATTGTTTCTGAAAGCTGATGTAAAATGTCACCTGAACAAAAGATATTGGTATCATCTGCAAATAGTACAAATTTCAGTAAGTTGGAAACTTTATATGTAATATAAATAATTTTGGACCTAGCACTGACCCCTGAGGAACTCCACAGTTTATATTCATGCAGGCTGATTTTTATTCACCTATTTCTACAAATTGCTGCCTGTTTCTTAAGTAGCTTTTTACCCGATTCAGTCCCACTCCTCTGATACCATATCTTTCCAATTTGTTGTATAGATGTTGTGGTCAGTTGTGTCAAAAGCTTTTTTTAAGTCTATAAACACGGACACACAAATATTATGGAAAAATTGTTGTACAAATTTCTAATGGTTGCAAAATTCTCAGATCATAAAGCAGGCCATCATACCTTACAACTACAATAAGTCATTTTCAGTGATTACATGTTCTGTCATAATTTTTACTTAATTTTTGCTTTATTGAAAATGATCAAATCTCTTAAACAGAACCTGAGAAGGACACATAAAACCATTTACACAGTGATTGTCACCATCTTGGTTTCCACAATAGTAACAGAGGTCAGTCATGTCATCTACAACAAGGTCCTTAAAGCAGGTACTGGTAGCTTTGGCACTGTGTGCAGGTGCCAAGTCCCGTTGGAAAATGAAATCTTCATCTCCATGAAGTTGGTCAGCAGCAGGAAGCATGAAGTGCTCTAAAACTTCCTGGTAGACGGCTGCATTGACCTTGGACCTCAGAAAACACAGTGGACCAATACCAGCAGATGACATGGCACCCCAAACCATCACTGACTGTGGAAACTTTACACTGGACCTCAGCCAACATGGATTCTGTGCCTCTCCTCTCTTCCTCCAGACTCTGGGACCGTGATTTCCAAAGGAAATGCTAAATGGACTTTGATCAGAGAACATAACTTTGGAGCACTCAGCAGCAGTCCAGCCCTTTTTGTCTTTAGCCCAAGCGAGACACTTCTTGATGCTGTCTCTTTTTCAAGAGTGCTTGACACAAGGACTGCAACAGCTGAAACCCATGTCTGCATACGTCTGTGTGTGGTGGTTCTTGAAGCACTGACTCCAGCTGCAGTCCACTCTTTGTGAATCTCCCCCACATTTTTGAATGGGTTTTGTTCCACAATCCTCTCCAGGGTGCAGTTATCCCTGTTGCTTGTGCACTTTTTTCTGCCACGTCTTTTCCTTCCCTTTAAAAGAATTAAACATTTGAACTATATCAGTCTGTGTGTAATGAATGAATATACAAGTTTCACTTTTTGAATGGAATTACTGAAATAAATCAACTTTTTCATGATATTCTAATTTTATGACCAGCAGCTGTACATGTATACCTTTTTCTTATAATACAAGCACTTACGTGCTTTGTCGACATGTTTGTATATATTTACATGTATATGTCACGGCTTGTGAGCCGACAACTAGAAAGACCCAGAAAGGCAGGACTCGAAAACAGCTCTGCAGTTAAAAGCTTTTATTCAGTGTAAGCAGGAATAAACAGGTGCTGGGGTGTGAGTTGGGGAGTGAGTGGGGAAAGAGTCCAGGGGGCGGGGCGCCACTAGGGAAGAGAAAGAGGGAGGTTAAAGTCTATTTCACAGTATACTTGAATTGAGTTTAATAGTGCGAGCTGGATTGTCTCAGGCTTACTTTACAATCCGGGAGATGGTTGCTGGGAGATTGGGAAACTAAGATGCTGCGACGGTCCAGAGAGTGCTAAGAGTCAGAGGGCGAGCAGGCAGGAGAGTGACGACCGGATAGTGTCCAGGTGGTGAGTAATCCGTGTTAGCGACGTCACTGAGAGTGGAAATGGGAAGGCTCTTCAGCTGGTGTGATAAGATGACCACCGAGGTAAAAAGACTGGCAGAGATTGGGTGGCCCCACTGGTCCATAAGTACTGCAACTGGATTGAAAACAGGTGTGGGCAGCCGAAGAGCAGGCCCAAAACTCCACCCTGCTGGGAGGAGCCTGCCTGTGGAAAAAGCCCTAGCCCAAAAGGACACAGCAACATCCCATACCATGATAGTATATCTTTTTTTTTTATAACACCACTGCTTAGACTCCCTACTTGATTGTTGTTCTATCATGAACTGGCTGAATCGGAGACAGTGAACTCAAGAGCAGAACCCAATCAAGAGACCACAGAGGGGATCACTGCAGTAATCCCTGAATCTTTCTGTTAACACGGAGCTCTGTGGTTTTAGCCAGGGGTACAGATTAACCAAGCTTAGCAGGTCCGGGTGGGATACTCTAAAAGGGAGGAAAGAAGGGTTAGTCTCAGAAATGTTCTCAGTGCGGATAGCAGTCTGTCCTTAAGGGAAGGAGATGGTGAATGAGGCCTTACTTGGGTTCAGAGTCTGAGGTCCAGATTAGCTAGCCAATCCTTGAGCTGGAAAGAGGTGCTGAAAAATAAAGGCAAGACTGATAAATAAAAACAGAGTGTTTCAAAAGTGCAGAGCAGAGCACTCCATGCAACTCATGCAGAAAACTGAATACACAAGCATATCATCCTGAAGAAGTATAATTTTTTCTTTCACTCCTAATGATACTTTTGGCTTTAGTTAGAAGAAACATATGGATATAACCTATGGTGATGAAAGCTGATATAGATTCTTTCATGAGTAAAATAAACCAGTGATTGTACTAATTTAGTTAAAACAATAGTTTGTTTATTTATCCAAAACAAAGCGAGGATTAACCATCAGGACCTGGTTTAAATCAAACATAGCAGTGTTAGCTGGAAGGTGTATGAAGGAGTATTAGGGCCACATTAAGAAAAAAACAACTGTGCATTTAGAGAATAAAGTCAAAATTTCAAGAAAAAAATACTTTTTGAGAAAAAAGTCGAAACTATTTTGAGATTAAAGTTGTCATTTCAAACCAAACAACTGTCACACTGTGCCAGTCTCCCTATGTGTTACGTCTGCTTGTACCATGTTGGGTTACTTCCTGTTTTATTTTGACAGTCCTTTGTCCTGCACACTTAGTATTTAGTTTTGCTTCCCCTTGTCTCATCTCTGTAATTATGTTCAGCTGTGCTCCTCACCCGTTGTATTTTCCCTCATTGTCCCTTCCCTTGTTCCTCGTTGTTTGTTAATCCTGCTGTGTACCTTTGTGCTTCACATTCATGTTTATGCCTCAAGTTCACGTTAATATCTCAAGTTCATGTTATGTTTCGTCAAGCCAAGTTTCATCATGAAAGCTTTAATTTTAAATTAAGCTCCTCACCTTGTGAGTCCTGCATTGGGGTCCTCTGCCTTGCCGGCCACAGCATCACCTCTGACAGTTTCAAAGGCATTTTACTTTATGTTCTGACTCAGTCGTATGAAGTGTATAGAGAAGGTTGGTAAGAACCTGCAGCAATACTGTTTTCACAGAGCTGACAGCTTTGATTATGGTCGCATAAACATCAGAGGTATGACTGATACAATTTCAGCTAATACTGCTGCTGCAATTCAATATAATTTACTCATAAAAACATCCCCTGGTACCAAAACCCATCTTTTATTCACCATTTCATAGTAAATTTGATGTTTTGACTGAAAGGTGCAAAGTCAGTTTGAGTAAATAAATGATCCTTTCGAGTTGGTTGGTTAGAACATAGTTTAAGCTTCTTTTTATCCTGTGGTTTAAACAAAATCAAATAGGAAGTGTTATACAAAGTGTGTAGATTAACAGGATACATGTGACCATACAGTCAAAAGTAGGGTTTAATATTTTTCCCGAAAATGACATGAATCAAATCCTGGGAAATGACAAGCCATTTCCCGGGAATCCCGGGAAAAGTTTTTTCTTTTTTTCTTTTAATTAGGCCTTCTGTAGCCTGTGTCGGGCTTAACCTATTCTGATATTGTAGAGGTAGCTTTCCAGCTATGTCCTGTTATGCCCAGTAGGGGGCAACGTTGGCTTGATTAATGCAATAAAACCTACATCTTGGTATGCGAGTGCTCGAGCTATGCGGTGTTGTATCGTTCCTCAACACTCCCTTAAATATAATTCGAATATTCCTGCATTGTACATGGAATTATACCAAGCTATTTTACAATTGCTGGTGCAAAACAATACGGTTCATCTCCACACAGCGTTGCGCTGTCGTGGCGACATCTGTTGCACTATATGTCCACCAGTGGAACGCTGTAATAGTCATTAGGGCCTTGAGTAATGCACTACGACTTGATCATTGCCATTCTGGCAACAGCAAATTTATAACACCGTGTCTAAGGGTTAAAGTAGGTTCGTTGTGAATCGTCTTTTGAAAAACTGGCCAATCCTTATAGCCTAAAAAATATACATTTTACTCAACTCTATTTTAAAAGCGAAATATGTTAAAGTAATCTATTTCATGATACTTTCTTCACACATTAGGCCCACATCCTAATTCATGATTGTTAGTAAGCGGCTGCAAACGAGGAAAAGAAACACTCGAAGTTAAACAGATATTTCTTTATTGTTCAGGGCAGGCATATTTTATAGACTATATATAACAATATATAATACTATAAAATTATATAATACAAAATACCTTAGGCTAAACACATTGCCTATGATTTCAACAAATTAAAGAGGAAAAAAGTACAACTGTGTAATACCTCTATTAAAACGCTTGAAATGAAGGCTGAAGCCAGCCTTAAACGGAGGCTGAACGTGCCTGAAATGAAGAATAATGCTTTTCGCATTAAACGAACCCTGCTCTCAATATTTCCTTAAATTTAATGTGTGGACTTTTAAGATCAATGCTCATTGGTTCCACACAGCAGGAATATAAAAATATGACTTGGCCATATTGGCAGCTCGTCCGCTTGAATAGTCATCTAGATGAGATTATCAGGAACAGGTGTGTGTTTAGCCTCTGGGTGACTGACTGCTCAGAGGGCAGAAACCAGAGTTGGGCCCAGGCCTGAACCACAGGCCAGGAGACCAAAACAAATGAGAGGGAGAGAGAGAGAGAGAAGAAGCTGGCACAGGGAGACAAAGGGCCATGACAAAATATCCTTACAGTAGGCTTTGATCTTTGCAGCATGGAACACAACTAAATGAACCACTGAATGTCTGCTCCATACTTTGACACATGATACTCTCCCATATGATACTCAGTCAAGTGAAGCCACATTAGCACAATGTTACAGCTTTTATTTTTAAAACCATATGTTGCAGACTTTGTCCAGCAAACACAGTTGTGCTACAAAGTAAAACACACGGTCTTGATGAACACTGGTGTCTCTGCGAACTCTTTTTTTAAGAGTCCCATCACATCCACAAATACACAATACATGAAATAGTCTAAAGATCTTAAATAGTTGTTAAACATGTTGCAGATTCGAGTAGATGAAACACATACACAAACCCTATAAGGAGGAGGAGGGATGATTGAGACAAAGCACCATACACATCAGTGTATTTTCAAATTAAATATTATTTTCATGTTTCTTTGTACCACACACTAACCCGTAGAGCCCTGGAGGCTTTTGCAGTATTAACACAGAGGGAAGAATTATTAGAGAAATATAAGATCCTAAATGGAGTGTTTAACATGACCTCTTTCGGTAAATACCCAACTGTGCAACTTTAAAAGGAATAGTTAGAACTGCTTCCCCTTTCAAGGCCATGCAGGGGAAACCTGGCTTCACAATCATTGCAGCAACAACAACAACAACAAAACTGTTCAGGGAAACAAGTGGTGGAAACAACGCCACAGCATCATCCCATCAGGGAAGATCTGGGAACCGTACAAGAAAGACCAACCAATGCAACTCTCTAGTACATGAGTGTATTTATTTCAGAGGCTATTATTAAGACATTCAATTCAGTCTGTATGAAGAATTTATTATGAAGATAAATTACAGAACATTTAGAAGCCATAGGTTTTTATTGAACTGGAGAAAAGTGAAAGTTTAAAGCTGATTTATCTGCATAATAATTCCAGTTATTTTGTTTAACTTTACAAAAGGTAAAAAATTAAAAACAGTCTCTCTGTTATTTGTTGCATAAATACATTATACATAGAAAAAAATTAGTATTAATTTCTACATGATAAAGACTTCAAATTCAGATTCAAAGAGACAAAAAATGCTGCATGTTTTAATCACTCAGCCTCGTTTGTGTACTACAGTTCCTGCATATGAGCAAAAAGTGATTCAAGACAGAACAAATGTGATACAAAACATCATTAAAAAAATGCAACACAGGTACGGGAAGAATGAACCACAATAAAATGTCAACAAATTTAAACATAAGGTGTCACAGTAAACACTGTAAGCCCTGTTTTAAAGTAAAATGCTGATTTTCAGTAGATTTTTAGTTTCTTTTGTCTGAAAATGGATTTGACCTCATATTTCTTTCAGCAGAGGTCATTAATGAGCCGTCTCTCGTGTGTCTGAAGGATTTGATAGAAGACGTCTTTTGACGCATTGCCAGCTTTCAGGGGACCATTGTAGAGCTCCCTGATCTTCTCCTGAGAGGTTGGCAGACCTCTGATTGTGTCGTAACTTTCTTGGTGGATCACTTGTTCTTTTAGGAGCTCATCCAGAATCGGTCCAACGTTGCTCACTCTCTGGATCAGCTCCACTCTGTGTTTATCCACAAAGTGGTTTTCTGAGGGAAAAGTTACAGTGATTGGTTTCTTGATGCTCCAAAGCTGCAGACATGTTCCTACAAATGTTCAGGCTTCATTTCAAAATGCAAGAAAACTGCATTTCAAAAATGTTTATCACTGAAATTCTGCAAACGAGTCCATTAAGTTCTGTTAATGAAACTTTAAGGATAATTCTTAATTCTGGAATATTTCCCATAATCATGTCTGTTGTGTTTTTATGGGTCTTTGTAAATTTTGACTTTAGTACCAGAAGCTCAGGGAAACACACAGTTGCACAAAACAGAGGACAGAGCAAAACCAGCTGCATATTCATGAAAAATATGATTTACTGCATGAATCAGTTTTTAAATATTTGTTTTTAGTTGGACTCAGAATAAAAAATAGGTCATTTTGACCTTATTGGAATTCTAATTATTATGCTCATAGTGGCTGATTTGTTAACATTTTTAACAGACCAGATGGCCGCTCCATGCAGCTTGAGTCTAAAAGAAATTGTTAAAGCAAAAGAAACACACACACACACACACACATACACACACATACACACACAGCTGATTGTCAAACTTGGGCTCCTTCACACTAGAGTTCATGAGAACTTTTCAGGCTTGTATGCCCAGCCTGCTGCTCTTCATGCAACCATGACTGCATCCCCTCACATGGAAAGAGGTCTTTTGTGAAGTGACTCATTTTGAGCCTCTGAAAAATGGGGGCTCTGTTTAAATATGGTTATAATTCCTAAACAATTAGTGCAATGCTTTTATTGAACCCCTTGAATTAAAGCTGAAAATGTGCATTTGATTCAGAATCCACTGTGGTGGTGTACAAGTACAAAATTACAAAAAAGAAGGTGTCATTGTTCATGAAAATGCAATAGAATTAAATAAAGGAGGTCTTAGTTATTGGGACACCACGGATCTAAATAACAGCCAAACTGCTTATTGCCAGAGTCTCTAAGTGCTTCAAATCTACTGCTTCATTCTTTTTTTCATTGCAAACTTTATCCAAAAATAAAAAGTGCATATTATGTAACATCTGAAAAAGAAACAAAAACAATTCGTCCCATAAAAACTCCTAAACCTTGTGGAAAACCTTCCTGGAAGATCTGAAGCTCTTATACGGCTACAGTACAGCTGTAGACTACATTTTATTTATCTATACAATAAATGTATTTTTTAAAACAAAGTGTAGTGTAATGTAGTGTTAAAAGAAATAAAGAATTTTTATGTAACAACATCAGTGTTTCCACGGTGACCTGCTGTGTCATAAACAGAGAACTCATCAGGCAGTTCTAGAATTCCACTTCAAACATCCAAAACAATTCATTTGTGCAGGAGAGACGATCGAGTTCAGAGGATTTTTGGTTTCTGTCTTTGAGTTGACAAACTTTTTTTGAGTATATTTGCCTGTTTCTGTTCCCTGTTCAGATACACAACAGCGGCATTTCCATGGAAGCGAGTAGAGGAATCTACAAACCCATCAGGGTATGAGAGAGTTTTTCTTTGTACTGCATTTAAACATTTTAAAGAGGTTGATGTTTTTTTTTAAGCTAACAAACTGAGAATCAAATGAACTAATGATGAGTAACTTCTTATTTCTATGCCAGGTGTTGTTTAACACACCAATATATGAAACGGCTGTTAACACCTGTTGGCACATTCAAGGCTACAAGACTCAGGTAAGATCCACTATCCATCCAAGCCCAAACTGACATCAAATATGTAGAAGTCTGCAAAACAGTGTGGTCTTGATTGAATATCTACTTTTATTTTTAGATTGCAATAATGAGGGAGTTCCTCAGACTGCAGCAAAATAATCAGATCCCACCTCACATCACTGCGGAAGATATGAGTAACCTGTTGGTGGAAGAGAGCAGAAAGACCGTTAGAGAGCAGTGAGTTACTGAGACACCTACAGAGCATCCAGCTCACACCTGATAGTCTGTTTGTAACAAAGTGTAAATGCTGAGTTAAAACCTGTTTTGTTTCCTTTCAAGGCTCTGGGAGTTTAAATTGGAGGATCTGGAGGAAACAGAGGCCAAACCTCTTCTGAAACTAGTAAGTCTAGAAAGCTGATGACATTTGTATTGATTTGTAGATTTTTTTTCACTAAGTTCACAAAAGCTCAAAACAAAAGTGCACTTTATGTGTTTTTGTTCCAGGTGTGGGCAGTAAACGTTATCAATAAAATGAGAGACGTTGAATTTCAAGCCCGGATGCTACTCAAATTTCCGAAGGCCACACCTCCTACATTTCAGTGAGTCACATTTGATAAACAATCATTAACAGTTCAACTACAGTGTTTCACTATTTCTGGGTTTAAAACAACACATATAACCTTCATCTACAGAAACCCTAAACTCCTCCACCTGGCCAAAACATACATTGAGCTCCTGAAAAAGAAGCAGCAGGAAAGCCAGACCTCCAGACTGCACACTGCAGAGGAAGTGGTGGTAGAGGTTGTTCCCAGAGTCCTGCAGGGCTTCTGGCAGCTTCCTCCCAAACCCCTCTTGAACATGGAATCCCAAAGTCTGAGCATAGTCTGCACCAGTCTTACAAAGGCCACTTTGGACAAGGTCGCCAAGACTGTCAGAGTAATGGAAAGCCAGGCCATCTTCTCCTGCTCCATTAGAGACGACCTGGTCCAGACCATCCGGAGAGAAATAAGGGAGAAATACCCACTCCACATTCTGCTCCACAACATTTCGAACTTTGCACCAGAGCTGCTCACTACGATTTCTACTGTAGCAAAGAAGTACATTTGCAAGCTCTTTGAAGAAACCCCTAATCAAAGTCTGCCAATGTCTGAAGTTCAGAAGAGTGAGGGACCCCCTGCTGAAAGTCTGCCTTTAACTGAGGTTCAGCCCAGTGAGGAACCCTCTGCTACACCTCTATCCTTGACTGAGCTTCAGCCTCGTGAGGAACCCTCTGCTACACCTCTATCCTTGACTGAGCTTCAGCCCAGTGAGGAACCCTCTGCTACACCTCTATCCTTGACTGAGCTTCAGCCCAGTGAGGAACCCCCTGCTACACCTCAATCCTTGACTGAGCTTCAGCCCAGTGAGGAACCCCCTGTTACACCTCTATCCTTGACTGAGCTTCAGCCTCGTGAGGAGCCCCCTGCTACACCTCTATCCTTGACTGAGCTTCAGCCCAGTGATGAACCCCCTGCTACACCTCTATCCTTGACTGAGCTTCAGCCCAGTGAGGAACTCCCTGCTACACCTCTATCCTTGACTGAGCTTCACCCCAGTGAGGAACTCCCTGCTAAACCTCCATCTGTGTCTGAGGTTCAGAAGAGCGAGGAACCCCCTGCTGAAAGCCTGCCTTTGTCTTGGGTTCAGCCCAGTGAGGACCCCCCTGCTAAACCTCCATCGTTTAAGAAGGCAAAGAAGAAAAAAATGGGTTTTTTCCAGAAACTGAAAACTCTGTGTTGTTGCTGTGTCCGTCCTACAGCAACTGACTGATTATCGTTCTCCTTTCACCTCCTTTCCCTTTTTCTCCTTTCCTCTCCTTTCACCTCCTGACTCCTTTCACCCACTTTTTTTCCCCTCTATCCTTTATTGTTGATATGGTGCTATGCAAATTAAATTGAATTGCATTGTATTAAATTGAATTAATTGAACTGAATTGAGGTGTATTTTATTGTTTTGAATTGAATAAATGTTAACATTGCTTCAAATGTGCTACATTTGCTTTGTTAGTGTTCAGAATTAAATTCTGTTCATAGCAGGACATCAGTATATTCATCAGGACTTAGGAGCATGAGTAAAAGCAGCATTTAGACTCTGCAAAGCTGATAAGAACCACACACATCGTCAAGCATTTCCAGATGTGTGTTTTACAGTGGTTTATTTAGGAACAGAGCTGTATCAGTGTAACATAAAAGTATCAGCACGAAGGGATGTATGGGAAAAAAATGCCCATTTAGATAAAGACCCTTGTTGTATGACTTCAGAGTTTCACTCATTAATTGTTACTTAGACTTTAAAGTTACAATTTGCTGCTGTGTTAAAACAATAAAATATTTGACCAGTTACAGCTTACCGAAACATTAATTTGACAATTTAAAAAAAACAAAGATAAAGAATGATTATCAGAATATCAGTATGCATCCTATATTTAAATGCATAGAGGATGTATGAATGAGAATGTACCAAAAGACTTTGTCAGCCAAGCAGCCTCCAAGAGGACCAAAAAGGAGTCTCCCGTAGGTTCAGGCAGGGATGCGTGCACCTGAGCTTGACATGCTCAGGTGTGCTGCATCTAAAATTGGGTGGGCTCCACCCAGTAGCTACCTGAAAAAGGTAGACACCAGCAATAAGAAAACAAGGCCAGCCCAGTGGCCATCACAGTCGTGTTTTTCAGTATTTCAACATTTTTTCCAGTTTGCATTTTATTATGTGTATTGTGTGTTTTTGAAAAGCATTTTTAACACTGATTTTTGTGATCTAAAAGCAAACCTGATTACTGTAATTCATATTATTATGAGCTGTCTTATGAGTGAGGTTAACTAACCTCTGGGGCTGCTAAATCAGACTAACCATGACTGGATTCATGAAGTGTAGATAACTTACAGCTAGCTGGTTGACCTTAGCCTGATTGCTTGATTTTGCATGCAAAAAGCCGTCTGAGTGGATGCTTTCGTATCCAAACTAAAGGGACGAACAGCCTGTCGCAAAAAACCTACAATCTGTCCCCATACTTTTAGCTTAATCTATGAAAAATAATGGAGTTTGACAGGAATAAAATTGTATTTTTTAAACAACAACAAGGTGATTCCCAAAAACTTGGGCTATCTCAGCATGGTGTCCAGTGCCTTCCTGAAAAAAAGTGAGGAAACTGGACAAGTGGAGGAGAAACAAAGTAGTGTCAGGCCTTTAAAAAAAAAAAAAATTATCTGAAAGTCACATTTTTAAGAAATAGAACAAATTCCAGCAAAGGCACAGCAAAACTTGCATTTCATTGAATTATATTTAATACTCAGATACTGTAGTGTCTGACACACCTGTGTGAAATTGCATGTATGTTTCTCTGGTAAACATATAGGAGAATTCCAGCAAGGGGCCTCTCAGGTTTGGAAGCTCATCTTCCCTGTTTATCTTGACCAAATAAGTAAAGGTGTAAAACTGAGGATTCTCTGGTTTCTACCAGCTTTCTTGGGGGCTCAGTCTATTGGTGACAACGTGTGTACCAGATGTTAAAGCCTATATAAGGCTGTAGTTGTCTTTGTTCGGGGTGTAGAAGATCATTGGCTTTCTCTCATCCAGATGTCTCGAGCATCTGTATTTTGACATTGTCTTTTTGTAATAAACCTTATTTATAAAGACTGTGTTGACCAAGAATTCCTTCAATCACAACATCGTGGCATCAATGTCAAGAAACCACAATACTCAGTGAATCCTCCACTAATGGCTTATGCCAGGGATCCTCACATCCAGGCCTCGAGAGCCGGATTCTGCAGGTTTTAGATGTGTCTCTGCTTCAACACACCTGATTCAAATGCAGAAGTCATGAGCAGGACTCTGGAAAATTTGAGTGCGTACTGAGGAGGTAATTCCACCATTTGATTCAAGTGTGTTGGATCAGGACACATCTAAAACCTGCAGGACACATCCCCGACTCCGCGGGGATAGGCTACGTCTTAATCAGCCTTTCACGGCTAGTAAGGGCATTTAATCGGCGCTTCAGCGGCGATCACCCGGCGTCAATGGTTTATTTGGCAGGTGCTTTTGCAGAGCAGGTTTGCCTATACTGACATTTTTAAGATCCCTCTATGAAGGCTCATTTTTGTAGAATACTGCACCAACTCAGGCGTCAAGTATAAAAGCCACACTGATTGCTCGGTTCAAGTCTGATCAAGGCGTACGTTTAAAAATGCCACAACTCAGCCTTAAAACGGCAGCCAGCAGAAAGACACAAGCAAATACAACAAAGCCTACAAAATCCGTGGTTTTACTGTCAATGCAAAAATATTATGCCCTTTTTATTTCTTCTGGTAAGCTGAGCTATAAGTTATATACTGTTTTGAAAAAGGAATAAGCTGATAAAGCTGACAATTAACCAGTGTTTATAGTTTTAACAAGTTTTACTGTGTTTGGTCTAAAAAAATGCACATACCAGTGAATCATTTGCACTTTTTTCTCTTTTGAGAATCACACAGACTGAGCAGTCTCGATTAAACATTACAAGTCGAACTAATAAACTGAACTTGGACATTGTTTTAATACTTTGAAACAATAATAAAAGCTGCAGCAAATAAAATTTGAGTCTGTGATGGCCAAACCTATGGCCACACTCCATCAAAGTCGGTAACACCCTTATGCACCATTCATACAAACACAACATCATTTTAGTTCAAAATAAACTGGTTGGTTTAAATACATTTGTTCTATTTGTAAGCGCGCACATTTAGTTCACTCGTGTATTTTTCTCAACCTATGGTTCATTTTTGTTTATGCTCATGATTAGTTCTTGTTTGGTTTTACCGCTGCTTGCCTGCTGTGATCCCTGGCAGTTGCCTGACAAAAGATGTTTTCAGTTTGGGAATGTGTGAGAATCACTACTTTTCCCCTCATCTCCAAATTTTTCCCACAACATTCACACCAGAGAGTTCAATCTTTGTGTCGTCAGACCCAAGAAGCTTGTTTCTCAAGTGCAATCAACTGAATTTACCACAGGTGGACTCCATTTAAGCTCTAGAAACATCTCAAGGATGATCAGCATAAACAGCTCCATTTTGAGCTTCATGGCAAAGGCTGTGAATACTTACGTAAATGTGATTTCTTGGTTTTCTATTTTTAATAAATTTGCAAAACCCTCAAACCATTTTCCACATTGTTGTGATGGGGTATTTGTTTTGTAGAATTCTGAGGAAAGACATTAATTTAATCCAATTTACAATCTAATGTACGTAACAAAATGTGGTAAAACTGAAGCACTGGGACACTTTTGGGATGCAGATGTTGGGCTTGTGGTTGAAGGAGTTGAACTTCTCCAGGACCTGGGTGATGTTGCATCTGCATGTGCAGTCTTAATGGGTGTCATATATGCAATGAATCTGTGCTACCCGAAAGAACTAAAAGTCTTCTTGGAGGTGCTTCAGAAGATCTTCGTCCAACTGGATGCTGGAAAACTTTCAACGAAAGGACTGATGCTGAGCAACAAACTATATGAACAAACTGTATTTTGAGCTTGTGTAGCACTAATATTTACCATTGTAAATACAAAAGAAATGCAGCTGGGGACACTTTAAATGAGAGGGCATGATTAAATAAATGATTAAAAGCATGAATGATCCATCATTATACATGTCATGAAATGGCAGGTGATAGTTTCAGTTCACCAATTTGGATAAATTGTTGCATGGATTTGGTTTGCATTTTTCAGTTGAGTGAAATGTATTTTTGTTTTCTGTTTTTTCTTTGTTTGTTTTTATAATTGACACATTTCCAAGTTGTGAGTGTGAATCCTCAGAATTATTACACTATGTTCTGCATTACTATTCTCATGGCTGACGTTTGTACTGTGAATTGTCCTTTAAGACTGCATTTCTTTGACCTTGCTAAGGCTTAATGTTGTAAAAATATGAGACATTTGAACATGAAAGTTTGTTATTGTTTGTCAGTTGATGCTTTTGTGACTGTTAACTTGGTTAAAAGAATGTTATGTTTAAGATCTCTGGTGTTAAATAAAGAAGATAACAAAATTACATTAGACCTACTTCATTCATTTGTGTGGAACCTGCTGACAAACTTGAATTTAACTAGAAAAAAAATTTGTTACATTTTTTTTTTTAATCAATTCATCAGTTGATGGAAAGCAAATTTTAGTTGTTAAAGTAACATAATTTGTTTATGTTGAGGGGGAAAAAATGCAAAATAAGTTCACTGAATGTGTGCATGCTTTGTCAAACTAACACAAAAAAAGTATAATTAGTTCAGCTAACTTCTCTTTTATCAATCTGAAGTGATTTGAAGTAGTTGGTTAATTCATTCATTTTATCTTAATTAAACTCAGGGTCATAAAGTCAGGTTACTATATTTTTTTTTCTTTTCAACTAACTAAATACAATTATGTAGAACCAGTTGAAAAGAAAAAAATATGTTAAGTCAACAATTTTTTTTTTTCTCAGTGTAGCAACCCTTCTGATTGGAGGAGTCGCCTCCATACTCATCCTTGCTGTGCCTCAAGGTAAATCTGTTGTTACAGCACAATGACAGTTTAATTTTTACAGTCTGCTTATCATGTTTGCTTCTTTCTTGTTTTACGCCACATCAATTATTTGTATTTTTTTATTTACACAGTGAACATCCCTGCCAGCACTCCTAGGTGGGCCCCATATGGGATAAGCAAGGGCAAACATTATGGGCCCCATAAGGTTTTTGTTTCCAAGGTGGCCCTACAGGGGTTTGCCCAGATAGATTTTAACCGGCCCTGAATATGTGTTCATTCGGACCCATACGGTCCATGCATGCATGGGCTATGCATGGACCCTGCATGGGCCTCATGTAAGTCAGCCGTCTGGGTAAGTGACCTCGGTCCAGATGTGGCAGGAGATCCCCCAGGACACCATCCTTAATCTCATTAGGAGCCCAAACTTTGTCAGGCATGCGTACAAGCATGTGGGGGCCTACAAACTACTGAGCATCATTCTGAGTTGCTGCAATGAAAAAAATGGACTAGCCTGCTGCATCATTTTCAATTTGATTTTCAGTGTCTTTGAATTCAGCCTCTGTATGTTCATCATTTTCATTTCCATCAATGTGGCATCCTTTCATTCCTAACACATTAACTGGTCCATATCAGTATAGATACCCAGCATGATTTTGTTCTCATTGAGATCTGATGTTTTCAAAGTGTTTCTTTAATTAGTTTTTTTGAGCAGTGTAGTTTAACTGAAATTGCTGATCTGAACAACCAATGATTTATAAAGGAAAATCATGAAAATTATCAGGGGTGCCCAAACTTTTGAATACCACTGTAGCAGCAGAACAGTATATAATAGACTTTATTAATCTGTACCTGCAACATTAAACTGATATTCACATTAATTAATCAATCATTATGACCAATGATATCATATATATGATCCTGAATAATAAACAGTTTCTTTTAGGTGCTTTAGGTGAAGGTTGATGCGTAAACCTTTGTAGCAGGGTTATTATAGTTAACGAAAACGAACAAAATAACGAAAACTGAAATTGAAAAAACATTGTCGTTAACTGAAATAAATAAAAACTACAATTAAAATGAAAAAACGAAAACTAACTAAAACTGTATTGTGAGTTTAAAAAACTAACTAAAATTATAGATAAAATGACCTTCCTTTTCTTGTTTGTCATTTTATTTAAAAACCTTGTGGATCATTTTCTGCTCTCCGAGTTTAAGCTGGGAGCGCCGTCAGGCAGCTGTGTGCCTGCGCTCACCGAGCTGGTCCTTAAAGTAATGGCAGCGGTCTGCCGAGAAAGCGGCAGAGTCCCATATGGAGTTTCTTTGAGTCCAATAATACAGATAGAAGAGCGTCTTGTTGTGAATGTTGAAAAATGTATGGAACACGTCTCAGTGAGGAAAACACACAAACATCAAAGTCCACCTGAGAAGCGCACACAAGGCAGCTACAAAAATGTGACTACTGTCGAGTCCACACAGCCGCAACGTTGTGATGAACCCGTTCCCTCCTTGTGTGTTTCCGGCTACTTTATCAGTGAGAGAATAACAATCAGGAACAATCAATATAAGGACTCACAAATTTCAGCAAATTCCTGGAGGGAGACTGTAGAAATTATCAGAATGGACGCGACGGAATGAAGAAAGTGAAAAAAAAAAAAAACACGGACAAATATGTTTGCAGCCAGAAAACTGAGCACAAAGAGCGAGGACCAAAAAAAAAAAAAAGTCCCAGCCTGCACCGCATATAAAACACCAACACACGACCGCAAGGTAATTAACACACAGGATCCAGCTACACAAGTTGCGAGTTGAGGTCGGCCACTTATCGAGTATCTAACCAAGCTAGCTCCAAAACAGAAGCAGCTTCAGGTGGTGGAGAACATCAGGATGCAGCTGGATTTGAGCTTTGAGTTTGTTTTTGTCAAACACGCACGTAGGTGTTGTTAATCTGCTGCACTGACGCTGAACTTTATTGGGAGTTTATTGTAGAATTTATTGAGTTTGGGAGTTCATGTTTTTCTTTGTTTCTCCCTGCTGATGTTCAAGTGTGTCCTTAATATTACACACATGTAGCCTGTAGTGCTGTTGTCTTGTGAAGCGTTGGTTGTTGAATGTATTTCTTTAAAGGGTATCTTTTTGCTGAGTTTTTAATTACACATTAGTCACTCTTGTACCTTGAATCTAACACCTGACAAAGTATGAAAAACTAAAACTAATACTGAAACTAACGAAACTAAACTAAAACTAAGCAATAAACCAAAAATAAAAACGAGCAAAACCGCTCTGAAAACTAATTAAAACTAACTGAATTAGAGGGAAAAAAAGTAAAAACTAACTAAAACTAAACAATAATGTAAAATCCAAAACTATTATAATCCTGCTTTGTAGTATTACTTAAGTAGGATTATGACTTTTGTGTCTAAATGTTTAAACTCAGAAATAGTATCCATTGTTTTTACCACTATGGTCAAAATGACCAAATGAAAATAAAAAAGAACCCTGAAAATCAGAAAAAATTAATTTCATAATCAAATTACAAACCACTTTGAATTAACCACCCAAACAAATTCTTAGGACAAGGAAAAGTTTAAGTTTAGGTTTATTATTAAGGAAAATAAATCTTTTCATTCTGTTTTATGTTACAGAAATTAAATTCAAAAACAGACCCTTTGGCTGACAGATGGATAAAAACATGACATCATTAATTCATTTTTAACTGATACATATTTACACATAAAAATGTTCAAAGTGTTTCATATAACAGGTAAAGGAGACTCACAGGTGAGCAAAGGCACTACACAGCATAACAACAACTTTTATAAAACCCCGACAGAGAAAATACTTTTGTCAAGTAAACATGTCCAGGTGGATTATATCGATTGGGTCTAAAATGTTTTTTTTTTATTTTACTTCTTTGCATGGAGCTCTTCAACGAGAAATTTCTCATTTGCCGAAAGAACCTCATAGAAGATGTCTTTGGATTTTTCAGCATTCAGGGAAATCTTGTAGAGCTCCCTCATCTGTTCCTGACAGGTAGGCAGAGCTCTAATTTTGCCATAATTTTCTTGGCTGATAACGTCATTGTCATGGAGCTCATCCAAAATGAGTAAGATGTTCTTAACTCTCTGGATCAGGTCGCGTCTGTGTTCATCCACAAAGTGTTTGCCTGAAGAGAAAAGAAGGAAATGACAGAGACAGATCAGGATTGTTGATGATATGAAGCTTTCATTCACTACATTATCAGCTTTCATGACAAAATGCTTGAAATCTTTGATTTATTTCACAATAAAAAATTCATTCACTGTTTATTTCCTATTTAAATGTGACATGAATGATGTATTTGCTTTATTTCCCAGGGAAAGAAAAAAAAAAAGAGAAGTTCAGAGATGGAGAAAGACGGCACAGCAGAGATGAAGCTCTTTAAAGGTGAGGACTCCTGAGGAACATTTGATAAACTGGAAATTTGAAGGTTACTTGTAACGTCCTCATTCATGTTGGCTATTGGATCTATAATGATATGTTGCTGGAATGACATTTTTTCATGTTGAAAGACGAAATGAAGTTTACTTTGATGTAACTTTGTGCTATTGAAAGTCTGCATGAACATACCAGGCAGTTTCATGCAGACTACACTGGTAGTTTGCAGGGCTGTGGTGAAGTTTACAGTAATGTTAGACTGTGCAGAACAGACTGTGTTGCTCATGGTCAGTGTTAGGTTACATCACGGACAGTAAACATCAAATTAAATTTGAGGTGATGATGCAGATTAGATCCACTCACTGAGCAAATAGAGCTATTTTTTTTGTTTTGTTTTTCCATTCCTTTTGTTTTTCTCTGCTCGTGTTCTGCATAACTGAAGTTCAAGCTACATTTATTAGAATTTATGTTTAAATAAAGTTTGTATTTCCTTGTATTAAAATTATTTTGTATTAATGATATTAATGACATGAGGCTTAGTTAGCTTGGCAAAACAAAAAACAAAATGCTGGTAGAGAAGTCCTCCAAAGAGCTACTTTTATACTTCGACTATATTTCAAGGCCTTTGAGTAAAGAAAGTAAACCAGCACTGTAGCTTTTGCCAGAGTATTTTTAACATAAGTATACATACTTTTACTTAAGTGATGAGTGTTCTTTTGCCACATCTGCTAACTAACAACCTATATATATATATACAGATATACAGAATAAAGCCCAAGCTGAACTGCTAAAAGCTAATGGCCACTTCAGGCTCTCTTCAAATGTGTCGGTTTTCACACGCTCCAATGTTAGGACATTCAGTTTAACAGCACAGGAAACCACATTTAGCAGCTGGTACAAAGCTGCCATTTTGGTCTCTATAGCAAATTTTCCTTCGAACAACTGTACAGAGGCTTTTTGGATAAGTCACCCATTTAAATTTCATAATAGCTTAAAGTTTGTATTATTAACTGACAGGTCACAGATGGCTGTAGCTGCTTGGCATCTCAGCAAAAGAGAATCATTGAACTGGATTTCTAAACTGCATTCTGGAGCATTTTCAGCACAATTATCTGACAAATAATGTGGTTTGCCATGTTCGCATCTAAGAAGTCTTTGCTCCAGTTTTAATTAATTATTGTTTTAATGTGTAATATTAAAACACATACATGGCGGCATCCATGTATGCATGGATGTCACCTATGTAATACTAGCTTGCAAAATAGTATTAACTGATAAATCTGCACTCCAACCGCATAAAAAATGGTAACTTCTGGCTAGAAAGAAAGACAGAAAGAAAGCAAAAAGCTCTATTTTGGGCTCATCTGACCATGTGACCTTCTCCCATGCCTCCTCTGGATCATCCAGATGGTCACTGGCGAACTTCAATTGGGCCTGAACATTTGCTGGTGTGAGGACGGGGACCTTGCGTGCCCTGCGGGATTTTAATCCATGATGGTATAGTGTGTTATTAACAGTCATCTTTGAGACTGTGGTCCCAGCTCTCTTCAGGTCATTGATCAGGTTCCCCCGTGTAGTTCTGGGCTGATTCCTGACCTTCTCAGGATCATCCCACGAGGTGAGAGCTTGCATGGAGCTCCAGACCAAGGAAGACTGACATAGTCATCTTGTGTTTCTTCCATTTTCTAATAATTGTGCCAACAGTTGTTGCCTTCTCACCAAACTGCTTGCCTCTTGTCCTGCAGCCCATCCCAGCCTTTTGGAGGTCTACAGTTTTGTCCCTGGTGTCCTTAGACAGCTCCTTGGTCTTAGGCATGGTGGAGAGCTTGGAGTGTGATTGAGTGCGTGGACAGGTGTCTTTCATACAGGTAACAAGTTCAAACAGGTGCAGTTAATAAAGATAATTATTTTTTTGCCCTAATCTGTACTAACAGGTCTGTGAGAGTCAGAATTCTTGTTGGTTGAAAGTTACTTATTTCATGCAATACAATGCAAATTAATTATTTATAAATCATACAATGATTTTATGGATTTTTTTTTCAGATTCTGTCTCTCACAGTTGAAGTGTACGTACACTGCTCAAAAAAATAAAGGAAACACTCAAATAACACATCCTAAATCTGAATAAATGAAATATTCTCATTGAATACTTTGTTCTATACAAAGTTGAATGTGCTGACAACAAAATCACACTAAAATCATCAATGGAAATCAAATTTATTAACCAATGGAGGCCTGGATTTGGAGTCACACACAAAATTAAAGAGGAAAAACACACTACAGGCTGATCCAACTCAAATGTAATGTCCTCAAAACAAGTCAAAATGAGGCTCAGTATTGTGTGTGGCCTCCACGTGCCTGTATGACCTCCCTCCCTACAACTCCTGGGCATGCTCCTGATGAGGTGACGGATGGTCTCCTGAGGGATCTCCTCCCAGACCTGGACTAAAGCATCCGCCAACTCCTAGACAGTCTGTGGTGCAACGTGACGTTGGTGGATGGAGCGAGACATGATGTCCCACATGTGCTCAATCAGATCCAGGTCTGGGGAACGGGCAGGCCAGTCCATAGCTTCAATACCTTCATTTTGCAGGAACTGCTGACACACTCCAGCCACACGAGGTCTAGCATTGTCCTGCATTAGGAGGAACCCAGGGCCAACCGCACCAGCATATGGTCTCACAAGGGGTCTGAGGATCTCATCTTGGTACCTAATGGCAGTCATGCTACCTCTGGCGAGCACATGGAGGGCCACCCCACACCATTACTGACCCACTGCCAAACCGGTCATGCTGAAGGATGTTGCAGGCAGCAGATCACTCTCCACGCCGTCTCCAGACTCTGTCACATCTGTCACATGTGCTCAGTGTGAACCTGCTTTCATCTGTGAAGAGCACAGGGCACCAGTGGCGAATTTGCCAATCCTGGTGTTCTCTGGCAAATGCCAAGCGTCCTGCACAGTGTTGGGCTGTGAGCACAACCCCCATCTGTGGACGTCGGGCCCTCATACCATCCTCATGGAGTCGGTTTCTAACCGTTTGTGCAGACACATGCACATTTGTGGCCTGCTGGAGGTCATTTTGCAGGGCTCTGGCAGTGCTCCTCCTGTTCCTCCTTGCACAAAGGCGGAGGTAGCAGTCCTGCTGCTGGGTTGTTGCCCTCCTACGACCTCCTCCATGTCTCCTGGAGTACTGGCCTGTCTCCTGGTAGTGCCTCCAGCCTCTGGACACTACGCTGACAGACACAGCAAACCTTCTTGCCACAGCTCGCATTGATGTGCCATCCTGGATGAGCTGCACTGCCTGAGCCACTTGTGTGGGTTGTAGAGTTCGTCTCATGACTGTGAAAGCACCACCAACATTCAAAAGTGACCAAAACATCAGCCAGAAAGGATAGGTACTGAGAAGTGGTCTGTGGTCCCCACCTGCAGAACCACTCCTTTATTGAGTGTGTCTTGCTAATTGCCAATAATTTCCACCTGTTGTCTATTCCATTTGCACAACAGCATGTGAAATTGATTGTCAATCCATGTTGCTTCCTAAGTCAACATTTTGATTTCACAGAAGTTTGATTTACTTGGAGTTATATTTGTCACAGCTGTGTGCGGGCAAGGCAGGGAGGACCCCAGTGCAGGACACGGCGAGAGTAGGTTCGGAGGAAAGTTTATTTGAAAACTCAAATAATTACCAAACAGTACACTTGAAACTTGAAACTCGAAAGCAGGAAAAACTCGAAGGACAAAACACACAGGCAAACCTGACGAGGACCTGAACACTGAACTAAACAACACTGAGACTTAAATACACAAAGGAAACGAGGGGTGAGGGGAAACAACTGGGAACAACAGGTGAAATGAATGAGACTAATGACAAAGGGGAAGCAAAACTAAACACAAAGCACAAGGAACACGAGACTGTCAAAATAAAACAGGAACTGACTAAACATAACAGATACTAACCTAAACACAGAAAACTTAAGGCAACATTACAAAACAAAACAACAAAGGAAACCAAACCGCACACTCAAATAACAAACAGAGAAACTAAAAGCAACACTAAGAAAACAACCTGAAAAGTACAACAAAAGAAAGCTACACAAAATAACTCAAAAAGCTGGGCCACCGGCCCAGGATCATGACAATATTGTGTTGTTTAAGTGTTCCCTTTATTTTTTTGAGCAGTGTACAATAAAAATTACAGACCTCTCCATTCTTTGTAGGCGGGAAAACTTGTGAAGCAGTGTATCAAATACTTATTTCCCCACTGTATTAAGCTAAGTCAGTGATGGTTAACATAATCACAGCTATCCTATTATCTGTATTCACAAACAATGGAAACTACCAGTGAGCCTTAGATTTGATAGTAGGCAGCAGTTTTTAAAATTTAGACAAATCCAGGCTGCATGTGCACTCATGCTTCTAGTCTTCCTGCTAAGCTAGTCGACTCAATTTTAACTTGCACATCAGACTGTAGCAACATCAGAAGCACATGTCAGTTATTTAATTTCTCTGTCTTGCAGTAGTCATGCTTTCTTTTATTGCTCTGGACCATATGCTAAGTTTTAGACTGAGTTCTCTGACTTGTTTACAATGACCCAAGCCTCAGTCGTGTTTCCTTGTTGTTGACTTGGAAGAACTTCTGTCTTCAAGACACAAAACTCAGAGTCTATGTCATGATATTTGTTCAGTACATGGCCACAGACAACATAACTGTAAGCATCCAGTGACTTCTATGCATTTAACTTCTCTCTAGTATATACACTGGGTTTCTCCACCAAATACACATATATATCTGGCCACTGGATATTGGCCCATTTGCTAACGTAACACAGGGATCGGGGAATCAGTTGCCAGTGGTCAAAGTTAATTTTTACAGGTAGTTTTCATGAGCTTTCATTGATAATTCATTCTTGTAGATTGAAACGCTACTGAATGCCATATTTCTGTTTCAAAATGTGCAAGCATCGTTACCTACATCATCATTGTTTATAAACAGTGAAAGGGTCTGAACTCTGAAACATCTGCTCTGGCTGTAAGAGAGCCATCATCTATCAGTAAAGACTGAATGATATAAATTATGAACAGTTAAACTGGGGAAGATTAAAGCAGAGTTTGTTGTGGTTGTTCAGCCTAACGATCACCTCCTTCACTAAGAACAAGCTCCAGCAAACAGCGACCAGATACAAGTTCAACACTCAGAATCAACTCCAGATCTTTCCTCTGTTTGTCTGTGGTGAAATAACGAGGGAGCAGACCTCACCTGGCCATCAAACTGCCTGTCACTCAATTGTATTTTAAAATATGGGACTATATATTAAAATGGCTGTAATTCCCAAACAGCTGAAGCTCTGCACTTCAGTCACATCTTGATAGTTTGGCTGGATTGTTAAAATCCACTGTGGTGGTGTTCAGAGGCAAAATGACAAAAATGTTTCACTGTCCAAAAACACAATATACACAAAACTGCATAATATGAATCATCCAAGAAATGCAAATTAATGCTGATAATATTTCAGCAGTCCCACCAAAGGACGACAACACTCCAATGAAAACTGTTCGACTCAGCTCTGCTCCACTTTAATCAAACTGCAGCATGTGTGAGGTTATAATGAATGAAACACAAAGTTCCTCTTTGTACTCATTAAGTGTAATTTCGTACCTTCAACACGGCCAGATGCTGAATAATCATCTGGAATCAAAAGAAAATATAAATATGATATACTGTGTGTTGTGCTACATTCACCACAAACAGTTTAATTTAGACACACAATTATATTTCATATAATGACAATGTTGTCTATACTGTTTAATAACCACTGACTTTTATGAATTTTGCACTTCCAAACTGGTTCATGCTCTGGTTCACCATCATTTGAGTCTACGAGGGTAAGGTTGAGTTCTTCCTCTGGATCCTTAATGTACACTTCATAGAAGTTCAGGCTGTTATATCTGAAGGTTAACTCCTGTGGAACAAATTCATAAAAATACATAAATAAATGTGTAAAATAACCCACATATTTACACATATAGTGGAGGAGCAGCTCTGCTCTCTTCACATATATTTGTCATTGTTTTTTATCCTGGATTTTTCTGTGTCACCTGTTCACTCTCTCTGATACTGTCTCTGCAGCAGCAGCACTCATTCACTCAGTTTTGTGCAGAAGAAAACTGAAATAAAGCTTCAAACACGTCTTTTTGTGTGAGCGAGCAGAGCCTGAAGCATATAAGAACAAGTCCATTTAGCATTTACAGCCGGCTGTGATGAACTTCCTTCATAGTACACCTCCCTCAGAGTCTAGGGCCATCTTCTATATACAGTCTATGCTAATGAGCAAACTTGGAACGCATCAAATTCATGGAGTCCTTGTTTGCTATCTGATCAGGATTAAGTGGTCATGTCTGTGATCAAAACAGCAGCATGTGTCCTTAACCAGCCTTCAGACATGACTGCACATGTATGTTTCAGAGTACAGGTGCATCTAAGCCTACAGTGAGGGCTTAAATCTTGTCAGCAGGAAGGTTTCATCCAGCACAAATGTTACAAACTTTACCTCTGGTTGGATTTCTGCTGTTTCCATGTCGGCTCTGAGGCTGAAAGCACGCTCAGTTTGCAGGTACCTGTCTGGGTGTGGCTTTTTGAGCCTTTTGTATCCATCTGAGGTCTCATCCTTGTCTGTTCTCTGTTTAACAAAAAAGGCAAGTTTATCAGTTTAATGTGATTGTTGTTTAATATGATTGTGAGTATTTCACAGAGCTTCACTTGTTTGTGAAGCTCTGTGAAATACTCAATTTTTTTCATGATAACCTTATTCATGTTTTTTTAATTGAAAGATGTTTTTGAATATAATGTCAATATATTGAAGTTGAGGGTAAACTTGCGTCTCCAGCTGCTCAGTGTCGCTCTCTCTCCTACAAACTCAGACTCTGGTCCTGATTATATTTCAGTATTCTGTAAACCTGAAGTGAGTCATGTTCACATGTTGCAATAAATATTTGTATGTTTGCATCACTTTGTGCTTTGTCTGCTTCTGTTCTCTGTTGTAAAGATATCCGAGACTTTTTGGAGTCTCGAGGTCCTGCTGACCTTTCAGTTTCATTTATAAATGCTTCATAAGGCACAGATGGTCCTCACTGTAGATGAGCTCACACAGAAGACTAAATTAATAACTAGCAACTGCCTGAATTAACCATGAGTTACAATAATTAACAACCATGTATAAAACCTCTGTTAATGCACTCACTAATTAGTGCATATCTTAATCATCATGTATAAGTAATCATTTCATTAGACCTTCTAACTGATACATGAACCATTAACAGCTCATAAATAACTTGTTTGAATTTCATGTAATATTTTGTGTAGAAATTTTTAATCCATAATTTATAAAGTATTTAAATACTGTCATTAAAAATATTAAAATATGAGCTTATTAATGAAGAATAAAGTATTTATAACTGTGTTTATAAATTACACACTAATGTCCACTAAAATAACATTCATGGTTTATAAATGAACTGAGTGTTTACTTATATCTTACTAATGTGGTTATTAAAAAGTGTTACCACACTGAGATACTCAGTTACCTGTTCCAGAGCAGGATCCTGTCGGATTGGATAAACGTGGAGTTTGAGGAATGATGTGTTGGGTTTATAGTACATCAGCATAAAACAGCTGATTTTTGGAGGAAAGAAGAAACTTATCAGAGCTCCTATTAGAGAGAAATTTGGCTCCATTATCTTGACATGTGATGGTGTGACCTCAGACACTTTCTCCACAACATCTCCACAGTCATCTATGTGAAGGACTGCAAACTTGTCCAGTATGTCAGGGATGTCATCTGCATGAAAACACAGCAACACACACTGAGTGAGATGAACAGATTCTAACAGTTTGTGCACTCACTGTCAGAAATTTGAAACATCTGAAATGATTTCCTTCATGTCCTCTTACCTGTGCAGATCCAGTGTGGCAGGTGAACTTCATTTAACTTCCCAGCAGTGACTGTGACGCCCATCAGGGGACCTGCAGGCATGTATCCTCTGCTTTCCATCCTCTCCATGTGTCCCTCCCAAGAACCAAACTGGTACTGAAAGCTGGCCTTTTCCTTACAGACCCAGCGCAAGCCAGAGACACTGCATTCAAAGTGTCCTGCTTCAGACTGAAGGCTAACATGGGAATCAAATATATGTTCATGAAGGGAGACAGAGTGAATATGAATAGCTGTGCTGAATTTATTTGATGCTAACAGAAACATTGAATTTGCTGTGCTGCAGGATTCAGGAAGTTAATTTACCTGTAAGTTGGAGCCTCGTCTGCATCTGTACCGTTCACCTCAGGTTCAAGTTTAGTCCAGTCACTGGAGTCCTGCTGCAGAGGACACTCACTTTAGGAAATATGTACACAACTTTATTTTTGTAAAATCACATAAATAAAAACAAATAAACTTTAGGATGAGTGTGAGGGATTACCATCACGCTTCCACAATCCTCAGACTCTGAACTTCCTCCAGTTTCTCGTCCTTGTTGAGACACAGATCATGCAAATCAATGATGTTACGCTGACATATAAAATCATGCTTTAACTGTCCACATGTTTTGCTGCTTGATCACTTTGTGCTGTGCAGTGCTGCTCAAACATGAGAGCAACATGTTCAGCAGGACGTGCAGCTGATAGAAGTCTAAGTTGAAGAAAAACAAAATTAATGACAAAAACAGAGAAAAAGTCAGATAACTTGTTTTTGATCACTTCTACAGACTACAGTGAAATACTGCAGTACTGGACAAAATCAGCTGTGGATATGAGCTGCCTCAAAACTCAGAGACCCACCAAACTCATTGTTGGTAAATCATCTGAGCACCAAAGCTCATGACACTCAGCCAACAGTCTGAAATATTTTACTGGAAATGAAAATGTCAACCTGCTGGTGGTACGAGAGGAAAAGTCCAGACTAACTAAAGTCACTGGGATTCATCCTCTGGGGACCATCAATGTCTGACTGAATTTCATGGCAGCTGTAACCATAAAATCTAACAGACCACACTCTGCAGACCACATTTATTTCTTTTTCATGGAACTTACCTTTGAGTCCTGAGCTGCTCTCTGACAGCCTCTGCACCAGATCATTCCTGTTAATCTTCTTAAAGATGTTCTTGGTCACCTCCACAGACTTTTCTGTGTACGTCTGCAGCATCAGATCCACCAGGTCACAGGTGGTGACCTCCTCCAATCGGCTCTTTGGGATGTGTGGCAGCCCCATCACAGCATCGATGCTCTCCAGGAACCACTTGAAATTTTCCAGCTCGTTCTGTGTGAGATCATCCAACATTCCCAAAAGCTTCTCTCTGTCTGATTGGATCGTTAATGCCTGACAAAATTCAAAGCAGACAAAAAAGTGATGTGATTTGGTAATAACTTTATTTGTAGATGACAGATTAATCCAATTTAATCAGGATTATTAATTCATTCATTATTATTGTTACTTACTGTCTGCATCTGTGCAGACAGATGTTCATCCACAGAGTGTTTCTCTGAGGAAGAAAGAAAACAATAAATAATGACAGACTGCCTCGATGTGTGAACTAAATAATGTTTTTCTTTGCCACAAAATAGCAAGTGAAGCAAATGAAATCTTGAATCCATCTGTGATCAAACACTCAGGACATAAAGTGGAAGAAACTTTGCTGACAATCAGAAGAGAGTCTGAGATGGAGATGCTTCAAACATCAGACTCAGAGTCCGTCTCAACATGTACCCAATATTAAAGCCCTGAGATCAGCTTCACAATCAGAAACACTTCATGAGGACTGCTCCGTATTTTTAGCTCGCTGAGGTCACAGGAAGGCGAGTGGGACCGGAGGAGTCTCAGCAGTGTGAACACTTCAGTCCACCTGAGCCCGGTGTTTGCTGTGGATTCTTCTATAGCTCGTCACACCACGTCACTCCACCAGCTGCTCTACACTTATGAACTACACACAGAACAACCAACAAATTCTGCTAAATTCATCCCTCCAGTTTTCTTAGTAAAGGACAAAAATTTAAGAAGATCAGGAAGAGAAGTTTCAGTACTAAAACCTGAAAAACTGTCAGGAAAGGCTGAATTTGTATGATCTACTTTATTGTCTAAATATTTACCCAAACGCTTCAAGAACATCAGTTTTTGATTCTGTGCAGCTTTAACACTTCATCAAGTGAAGCCGGTTCTTGTCACGCTCATTGTTGTGATCCTTGTTTTGGATCAATAGTTTGTATCTTCATGCTTCTGGTGGTTTTTCCCCTTTTCTGTGTTTCCTGCATTTCCACTCTGCATTCTGACTGTTTATATGTGTGAGTTTATTTTTTACTTCCAGTTTCATTTTTAAGGTTAGTTCCTGGTGTAGTTTCTGTGTTTTTACTTCCCTCCTCTGTTCCTTTCCTCCTTTATTCCTCTGTGTGTTTGAGTGTCTGGATAATTGACTGCAATCATTGTGTAAATAAGACTCATCTGTATAAAGATGTTTCAGACTCATAACACACTGATCAACCATCAATCATTTGTTGTAATCGAGCGCACTGATGGAAAAATGACTTAAAGGCAGCTGCAGGCAGTCTGACTGTAATCTGATTACATTTATGCTGAAACTTGTTTGTGTACGTGTTGAAAGATGAATTATAATCTTCTCAGCAGTGACATCATGAAAACACAGAGTTTGGATTCAGTTCTGATGATTTCTGCAAAGTTATTTTTGTAATGCTGTTGCATTGACCACTGATTTTGATGTCTGTCATTGATTAAAAGTAATCTGAACATGTTTATTGTAAATTATAAAAATGTATTTATGAAACATTTTTGAGTGACGCACAACTGTGTAACAGGATTTTTCTGCTCTTACCTTTGAGTCCTGAGCTGCTCTCTGACAGCCTCTGCACCAGATCAGTTCTCTTCATGTCTGTTAAAACCTCCCTGGTTGCCTCCACAGACTGCTGACCAAGTTCATCCACCATCTGATTCACTAGTTCTTCTGCCATGTTTGTATATGTCTGTATTTGTGGCAGGCCCATCTTGAAGCACGTGAACTTCAGAAACCACCTGAATTTGTTGAGATCCTCAAATCTCAAATCCTTCAGTGTTTCAAAGAGAATCTGTCTCACAGCTTCCAGCTCTTCTTCCTGAAAGATCCAAAGGATTTGTTAATCAACTGTGGAATTTCTCTGTTTGGAGATTTAAAGATTTCTTTCTTTGAATTTTCTCAGAGTCACTGTAGGAGACGTATCAAATATTAATGAAAACATATCTTCATTAATATTTATATTTTTCAGAAGGATCACTCAAACACAGCTGGTAATATCTGTGGTACTGATGGTATAATGCTTGCAGATGTGTCTGCAAAACTTTAGTAACAAAACACAAAAATTTCTTATTTCTCTGACAGAAAGTTTGTTTTTATTGTAAAACATGAAAAAAGTAGAACGAGTGAATGAACTATACTAATAAATACTCATAAACTTTTTATTTTAAAGAGCTTTAAAGACAAACAAATATCTAACATGACATTTCCTGATTCATCTTCAGCAGTAGATCTTTCATTCTGTCATCAGTGGTGATAACATTATTGCTGCAGAGCTCCACATTAACACTGTGAGAACCATCCAGTTTAAAGATGGTTTGTCTGTTTCATCATGTTTAATGTTCAAGATGAGGAGGATTTACAACCTGAATCTACTGAATGAAGCTGAGTTTTGTAAAGTCACACTCACTCTCTTCCACAGCGCATCCCGATGTTCATCCACAGAGAGATTCTCTGAGGAGAAAAGACATTTCAAATGAACTCTGAGGATTCAAACCTCATCACACATCCAAGCAGAATCAACTTTAAGAAGACACACAGCAAAATGACACACAACCCAATTTGGTAACAGGGAGAGAGACCGTACACCTGTCCATCATGGGTAATAAACAAAGAGAGACAGAATCATTGACACCTACAGCTAACTGATAACCACCAATAAACCCAACCAGCATGTCTTTGGACTGGAAACCAGAGCACTCTGAGGAAAAGCATGCAGGCACAGGGAGAACATGCAAACTCCACACAGAAAGGTTCCAGCCAACCAGGAGGCTCAAACACAGAACCTTCATGCTGTGAGGTGACAGTGCTAACCACTGCACCACCATGCCACCACCAACACAAAAACCTGCAACAGTAATCAGTATTTATTGGCCATCTGATGAAATCAATAAATCAGATCAGTTATTGATCTCAGATTTCAGAGATTTTACATTGTTGATGACACAGAGTTTACACTCATGCAGCTTTGTTGGTCTTACCTCTGGATCCTGAGCTGCTCTCTGATAACTTCTGTATCAGATCAGTCCTCTTCATGTACAAGAAAACCTTCCTGGTCGTCTCCACAGACTCCTGACCAAGTTCATCCACCATCTCATCCACAAACTGTGCTCTGACTGATGATGATTCAAACATCCAATATGACAGATTCTTCCAAGGAAAAATCGTCTGTAGGAACCTCTTAAATTCCTTGAACTCCTCGTAGCTCAAATCATTCAGAGTTCCTAAAAGCAGATGTTTAACAGCTGCCATTGTTGCCACCTGGAACAGTCAGTACATTCATGGGTCAGAAGTTTATTCATATATTTAGCCAAACATGGGCTCTTATATTGATTACAGCATGTTTATCAGAACTGTGAAGAAAGCACAAACCACTGATCCTCTTTATGATTTTGAATCGTGTTTATTTACAGGCTGCAGTTCTTCTCACATACTGTGCAGCTAAAAACTGAAAAATATCACTCAACACTATTTCCATGATTTCAGGTTTCAGATGATCTTTAATTCTTCATCAAATATTTTAAGCACAATAAAGTTGAATCTTTAATCTTAGAGTGGTTGATCTTTTCAGATTTCTCTGTCCTGTTGAAGAGAACAGTCAGGACAAATGTACATGCTGACATTTCCTCAGCTCATCCTCAGTGGTAAAGACATCCTGACATTAGTGTTGGATCAAATCACTGCTGAAGGACTCAAACTGAAGGAAGCTTCAGTTTCTCACAAACATCCGGCATAAATCAATCAAAATGATGGAAATGAGAGCAGATGATACTTCAGTACTCTGACTTTCAGCCTGCATCTGCTGTCTTGTACTGAATCAGAGATGTGACATGACTCACTTTGTGGATCAGTGCAGAGTGTCGATCATCCACAGAGTGTTTCTCTGAGGACAAAAGTGGGAAAAGTGACTCATGACAAACACATTTAACAACTGACTGACAGTTATTCAGGAAATATGACTGTAAAAATGTACAATATGCAAAATGACACTTAAACCTCCTCAGCAATAATAAACAGTATGAAGGAGTCACTTTCTCTCCTTCTCCCAAAGTATTACGAATATTATTATTTATAATATAAAAGAAGACGACGTTACTGAGAAGCTTCTGAGACGTGTCATAAAAACAGTTTTATGATTTTAATGAGTTTTGTTTCTGTTGTCTTACTTCTAGGCAGTGATCTGCAGTCTGACAGCCTCTGAGCCAGATCAGTCCTCTTCATCTTCTTTAAAACCTCCATGGTCTTCTCCACTGACTGTTGGCCGTAAGTCTGCACCATTACAAACACTGTGTCCTGCAGGTCTGTCCTCATGTGCAGTATCCGTGTGAAGTCTGAGTCATATTTGTGTCTGAGTTGATGAATTTGATGCAGGACCTTCTTGAACTCTTTGAGCTCCTGGTCATTCAGTGCAGCCAGAGTTTCCAAAAGCAGCTCAATAACAGACTCCATCGTTTCTACCTGCAAAAGTCAAAGAAAATCTTCATGAGATAAATGTGTAATTCCTCACTTGGTTTCAGGTTTTCTGTTTACATTCATCAACACTTTAGAAATGTACATGTGTTTCAGTTCCATCAGCCATCACATCAGGTAATGATTAGGGTTTAATCCCGGTACCCGGGATTCCCGGGAAATGCGATCAGGACCATTTCCCGTTTCCCGGGAAACGTTAAGACGGGAAACCGGGAAAAAAGTCGCGCGCGTCGATTTGACTTTAAGAAAGAAAAAAAAGCTTCAGAATGTTAAATTTAAGGAAATATTGAGAGAAGGGTTCGTTTAATGCGAAAAGCATTATTCTTCATTTCAGGTACGTTCAGCCTCCGTTTAAGGCTGGCTTCAGCCTTCATCTCAAGCGTTTTAATAGAGGTATTACACAGTTGTACTTTTTTCCTCTTTAATTTGTTGAAATCGTAGGCAATGTGTTTAGCTTAAGGTATTTTTTATTATATAATTTTATATTATTATATATTGTTATATTGCATTATATAGCCTATAAAATATGCCTGCCCTGAACAATAAAGAAATATCTGTTTAACTTCGAGTGTTTCTTTTCCTCGTTTGCAGCCACTTACTAACAATCATGAATTAGGATACGGGCCTAATGTGTGAAGAAATTATCATGAAATAGATTACTTTAACATATTTCGCTTTTAAAATGGAGTTGAGTAAAATGTATATTTTTTAGGCTATAAGGATTGGCCAGTTTTTCAAAAGACGATTCACAGCGAACCTACTTTAACCCTCAGACACGGTGTTATAAATTTGCTGTTGCCAGAATGGCAATGATCAAGTCGTAATGCATTACTCAAGGCCCTTTGTTATGTCATGTTATAGTGTAGTACGGTAGTTAACTTTTCAATGACTATTACAGCGTTCCACTGGTGGAGATATAGTGCAATAGATGTCGCCACGACAGCGTGGCTGAGCCTTTATCAATGCTGTGTGGAGATGAACCGTATTGTTCTGCACCAGCATTTGTAAAATAGCTTGGTATAATTCCATGTACAATGCAGGAATATTCGAATTATATTTGTTAAGGGAGTGTTGAGGAACGATACAACACCGCATAGCTCGAGCACTCGAATGTCGAGATGTAGGTTTTATTGCGTTAATCAAGCCGACATTACCCCCTACTGGGAATAACAGGACATAGCTGGAAAGCTACCCCTTCAATATCACAATAGGTTAAGGCCGACACAGGCTACAGAAGGCCTAATTAAAATAAAAAAATAAATAAACTTTTTCCCGGGATTCCCGGGAAATGGCTCGTCTTTTCCCAGGATTTGATTCATGTCATTTTCGGGAAAAATATTAAACCCTAGTAATGATGTCATTGGTCATATTTGTCAGAATGATCACAAACACCTGATTATTGATTATTCTGCTTCTGTTAACAAGTTCAGGACTTTTTGATCTACTGAAGACCGACCTCACTGGACAGCCTGAAGCTCTGACATTTCTACTTTTACACTGAAAATCAAATCAAATGAGTTTTTATCTGTTTTCTATTGTAGATTTCTAACGTGCATTTGTTCAGTGAAAGCTGCATCATTTGAAGTCAGACAGATGTGACATTACTCACTTGGTGGATCAGTGCAGGCCAACGTTCATCCTCAGAGTGTTTCTCTGAGAGGAAAGAAATATTAAAAGCTTCATTCATGACTGATTTAACATCAGCATTAATAATCAGACCCTTTTTAATAACTGACACTTTATTTAATGCTAATTATCTTTGTAAGTTCAATTAATAACATTACACTTGTCAACATAAAGTCACATTTGCCATCAATGGAAAACTATCAAACTCTGAGGAAATGATCCAGTTCAGTTTCACTCAATAATTTTGTTCATGTTTTTATGTTAATATCAATGACTTTATTGTTTAAATGTATTGATTTTCAGGGCACTGACCTCTCTCTGTGTCCTCCACATCAAATCCTTCAGCTGATGTTCCTGCAGCTGCAACACATTGAATCCAAACTGTAACTACATAATACACACACTGTGTGTGTCCTTTATGTGAGCTCATCCTGAGTGTAACACTGAGTCCTGACAATAAACAGCTTTAATATTTCAGTCTCAGCTGTGCTGACTGAAGGCAGGAGGAGGCCATAGTTACACAATCACAGAGAAATCACTGCAAAGACTTTGTAATAATCTACCTCATACAGGTCGTCTGTCTGTCTCCATAGTGGAGTTTAAGTCCAGTCAAAGCTGCACATAAAGAACCATTTACAATACAAGACTGATAGTAATGAGCTCAAAATGCAAGAATTCAATGAAGCAGAAACAAAGAAAGAAAAATGTTTTCAAAGGAAAGATGTTCAAAGAGCTTTAAAACAGCATTTACACAAGAAAGTCACTGATTCAATAACCTGAATACAGTGACTTGCAAAAGTATTCATACACCTTGAACTTTTCCATATTTTGTCACATTACAACCACAAACATAAATATATTTCACTGGAATTTAATGTGAAGACCAACACAAAGTGGTATACAATTGTGAAGTGGAAAGAAAATTATACATGATTCAAAAAATTTTTTACCAATAAACTGAAAAATGTGGTGTGCAAAAGTATTGAGCCTGAGTCCTGAGTCAATATTTTGTGGAATCACCTTTTACTGCAGTTACAGCTGCAAGTCTTTTAGGGTATGTCTCCACCAGCTTTGCACATCTAGTGACTGAAATTTTTGCCCATTGTTCTTTGCAAAACAGCTCAAGCTCAGTTAGATTAGATAGAGAGCGTTTGTGAACAGCAGTTTTCAGATCTTGCCACAAATTCTCAATTGAGTTTAGGTCTGGAATTTGACTGGGCCATTCTACCACATGAAAATGTTTGGTTTGAAACCATTCCATTGTAGCCATGGCTTTATGTTTAGGGTCGTTGTCCTGCTGGAAGGTGAACCTCCGCCCCAGTCTCAAGTCTTTTGCAGACTCCAACAGGTTTTCTTCCAAGATTGCCCTGTATTTGGCTCCATCCATCTTCCCATCAACTCTGACCAACTTCCCTGTCCCTGCTGAAGAGAAGCAGCCCCAGAGCATGATGCTGCCACCACCATATTTGACAGTGGGGATGGTGTGTTCAGAGTGATGTGCAGTGTTAATTCTCTGCCACACATAGCGTTTTGCATTTTGGCCAAAAAGTTCAATTTTGGTCTCATCTGACCAAAGCACCTTGTTCCACATGTTTGCTGTGTCCCCAACATGGCTTCTGGCAAACTGCAAACGAGACTTTTTATGGTTTTCTTTAAACAATGGCTTTCTTCTTGCCACTCTTCCATAAAGACCACATTTGTGCAGTGCATGACTAATAGTTGTCCTGTGGACAGATTCCCCCACCTGAGCTGTGGATCTCTGCATTTCGTCCAGAGTCACTATGGGCCTCTTGGCTGCATCTCTGATCAGTGCTCTCCTTGTTCGGCCTGTAAGTTTAGGTGGACGGCCTTGTCTTGGTAGGTTTACAGTTGTGCCATACTCTTTCCATTTCTGGATAATGGATTGAACAGTGCTCCGTGAGATGTTCAAAGCTTGGGAAATCTTTCTATAGCCTAAGCCTGCTTTAAACTTCTCCACAACCTTATTTCTGACCTGTCTGCTGTGTTCTTTGGACTTCATGATGCTGTTTACTCCCCAATATTCTCTTAACCAACCTCTGAGGCCGTCACGGAGCAGCTGTATTTGTACTGAGATTAGATTACACACAGGTGGACTCTGTTTAGTCATTTGCAGTCATCAGGCAACTTCTGAATGCAATTGGTTGCACTCAGAGAAAAGGTGGCTGAATACTTTTGCACACCACACTTTTCAGTTTTTTATTTGTAAAAAATGTTTTGAATCATGTATAATTTTCTTTCCACTTCATAATTGTATACCACTTTGTGTTGGTCTTTCACATTAAATTCCAGTGAAATATATTTATGTTTGTGGTTGTAATGTGACAAAACATGGAAAAGTTTAAGGTGTATGAAAACTTTTGCAAGCCACTGTATGTTTGATTTAAAATCTTTGTAGTTTGATTGTGTTTGTAAACCTGAACGTGTTAATTTATCCACTTCTGTCCAAAAACACTGAGAGGAAACACATTCCTTCATTTGAAGATGATCATAAATTTGATATTATTCAGTTCTTGTTGTGATTTTCCCTCACAGATACTGATTCAACTCTATGGATTCTTCTTTCAGTGTCAGCTGGAATATTATGGTTTAAATTCTTCTACACACAGTTAAGAATAATCACACCATATTCATTGACATTATTACAGATCACTCTGACAGATGACTTTATCTTACCTTTGAGTCCTGAGCTGCTCTCTGACAGCCTCTGCACCAGATCAGTTCTCTTCATGTCTGTTAAAACCTCCATGATCACCTCCACAGACTGATGACCAAGTTCATCCACCATCAGATCCACTAGTTCTTCTGCCGTGTTTCTATAGATCTGTATTTGTGGCAGGTCCATCTTGAACCACGTGAACTTCAGAAACAGCCTGAATTTGTTGAGTTCATGTTCACTCAACTTCCTCAATGTTTCCAAAAGCAGCTTTTTAACAGCTTTTTCCTGAAAAATACAAAAGATTTTTTAAATAACTTCATAATTTCTCTGGAGATTTAAAGATTTTTTTCTTTGATTTTTCTGTCTCACTGTAGCAGGCATACAGACTACTAGGGCTGAATGATTATGGCTAAAATGATGATCATAATTATTTTGTTCAGTGCTGAGATCTCGACTATCAGTCACGATTATTCACTGATTTCAGTGACAAAAATGTTTTAATTGCACGCTTGTGTAAACAGAGGATTGCTTTCACATCTCTATAATCTTTACATCAAATAAAACTGATCCTCCTTTTTCACCTAAATTCACTAAATTAAGCAAATATCTTAGAAGAAAAATGTGTGTGTGTGTTTGTGTGCGTGCATGCAAGCGTGTGTGTGTGTGTGTGTGTGTGTGTGTGTGCGCGTGTGTGTGTGTGTGGCGGAGTGCAGGCTGGATACTCCCTGTAGAGGACCACCACCTCCTGTTGTGACATTTAGCTCTGCTGCAGAGATGCCTGATGCTGTCCACTGTGTTCCTGAAGTCATCCATGTGTAATCAAATGATGCGCGACATTAAAGGTGAACCTGAAGTTGAGCGAGGTGGACCTGAGAATGTGGCCGTGTCTGTGCCTGACTCACTCCTGGCTGTTTCCCACAGTGAACTAGCAGTCAAACAACAGGCTGATTCTTCTCTGAGTGACTTTTTTGATTGTGTTCTTTTCTGATGCAGACAGTAAGAGTGCTGCCAAAGGTTCTCTGCTTCATGAGGAAATGGGTTCCACATGGGGAACATTGTGCTGGTATCCCAGTGTTTCGAGTGGCTGTGTCAGTTAGATGTTGTTTCAACATGTTGAGAACATCTCACAGCCAATCAGAGCATTTCTGTAAGATTTCCAACTATATTCTGAAGAACTCTTCTTGGCCACGTCTGAACAGAGGTCTCTGGTTAGATAAAAACAAATGTATCAGCTGACTCATAAACAAACCCAGACTATCAAACTATTTCCTCTTCCACCTAAACTCAGTTCTGCTGTGTCAATCTAGTTAATCCATTTTAGACCAAAGTTTTTCGGTTCTTTGAAACAGAGGAAAAGGTGCGACTGCATCATTCACCTGTGCTGATGGCAGAAACTGCACAAAGTCCCTCTTCTGCTGGTCTGTCTGTTAAACTCGGTCTGTTGACATTCTGTTGGGCTATGATAAGAACGCTGCCACCAAACAACATCCACTGCTGCCAACTAAGGAGAGCCTTCTGTTTCTCCAGGCTTGGTGGGACACTACTGTCATGGATTTTGTAAGAATGATTCATCAGTGTTTGTTGTGACTGAACTTTTGAAGGTTAGGATGGAGTATGTGTGGTTTGTCTCATGTCAGACTTCATAAAATGTCAAAACTCTCTGTGTTCTCTTCCTGTCCAGTGTCTCAAAGTTATATTAGCTTTTGTCCAAAACTCCAGGCTGTGTTTGAGCTTCTAGTTCATGAGGACATACTCGGGGGTCTCCTTAGTTTTTCTGACCAACCCTTAAAGAGCTTCTTCAGGGGTTGCTGAGTTACAGGATGGAGATAAATAGGTTCACTGGGTTGTCATTGCTGTAAACTTGGGTCAGTACGATAAACAATATACAGTAATATGAGTACAAATATTTCATCTTACTATAATGATCGTAGCCTATGTATGTATATATGTCTCCTCTTTAATGTGTGGGCCAATCTGAACAAAACTTTGCATGAACATTGTCACACATACAGTGATTATCAGCATATATGGGTCACTCCACACTAAACTGTACAAAAGTGTTACACAGGTGTGAAAATTGACTAATTAGATTTATCCCAAAATGGCACATTAGAAAAAGTGAATTCAAGTGAACTCAGCGTATTGCTGTTCTATAAAATGGAGCTGGAGCTGCTGATGAGGACGTAACAAGGGCAAAATTTGTGGGACACAAAAGAGAAATTGTCTAATAAATCACACACGTTGTGTCCAGGATACTTAATAGCAGTATGTGTTACACTACTCAGACTGCAACAATGTTATAGGTGTAAAGAAGATTCACTTTATTAATCCACATGGGAAGAACCAGGCTGGACAAGTTCAGGGGCACTTCGTACTGCGCACACACTTTTTCTGCAGACACACACTCGCAGCCCAAACATCACCAACAGCCCATCCTGCCCCCTGGTGGCAAGTCAGGTAAGTATATAGGTGGAATAAAAGAATAGACTACTAAATAAAACAAGCCTTACCTAAAAGCAACAGGCAGGTATTTGGACATATAATGAAAATACGCTCTACAGGTGCCACATATGTGCAGACTGCTTAATTCGGTCACTCGTTGTTGTAAAATGCTCTAAAAACAATTTCAGGACTTCTCAGAGTACAGTTTGTTCAGTTTCAAACAAACAGCTGATCAAGACACCAACAATTTTTTTTTGGATATTGTTTTATTCATCAGTGCGCTGTAACTGCTTACTTGTGGTTCCTAGGATACTTAAGAGTAGAGCAGAGCCTTCAGCTTTCAGGCCCCTTTGCTGTGGAACCAGCTCCCAGCTTGGATACAGGAGACAGACACCCTCTCTATTTTTAAGATTAGGCTTAAAAACTTTCCTTTATGATCAAGCTTATAGTTAGGGCTGGATCAGGGCTGGATCTTAGTTATGCTGCTATAGGCCTAGGCTGCTGGGGGGGTTCCCATAATGCACTGTTTCTTTTCATTCACCTTATTTACTTTGTTTGTACTTTGTCTGTTGTTACTTTTTCTGTTTTTGGGGCCGGGCCAAGATGGTGTCTCTGTAACACGCTTGGTTCATTGTCTCTCGAAAACTCAGCTCCAAATTATATATATATATATATATATATATATATATATATATATATATATATATATATATATATATATATATATATATGAAAATAACAGCAGGTACCTTTTTAGTTTAGAAAAGAGAAATTCTGAAAAATAAACATGATAACTAAATTTAAAATTGGAGACATAATCTGCGAAGACAGTAATACTATATCTAAATATATATCTGAATACTACGCCAATCTTTATCTCCCTACTAATTGCCTTGAAAGTTCTAATATTCTGAATTCAATTAAAAATGTCAAAACAATAAGTGCTCATTTCAGCAGAGAATGCTCTAAAGAGATCACTTTAGACAAAGTACTGACAAGCATAAAAAGTCTTAAAAACAATAAATCACCGGGTAATGATGGGCTCTCTGTTGAATTTGATAAAGTATTTGCCAACCAACTTACTACATTTTTACTGGCTGTATTTAATGAGGCCCTCTCTAGAGAAGAACTGCCCCCATCATTGAAGCAAGGACTTCTTACTCTAATCCCCAAAACTAACAAAGATCCTTTACTTATTGATAACTGGAGGTCAATAACATTCCTCAATAGCGATTATAAAATTATGACCTCCTTACTTGCCAAGCATTTAAAAACAGGCCTAAATGAAATAATTCATGAATCTCAATGTGGATTTATGAGTAGACGCCATATCTCTAACAATATTCACCTGGTTCTGGACTTGATTAACTGATGCAGTACAGATCTGTGTGACTCTGTTACTTTGAATAACTTTACCGTCACGGTTGAAGGCATCTTCATCTTGGACAAAAAGTTCAACAACACCTTCATCAGAAAGCCTCTCAATCCCAGATCAGGAACAGCAATCAAACACAAATGAATAAACCATTGAGGACAGCATAATGGAACTCTGTTTTTACTCTCCCTTATAAATATGTGTAACCCAACAAGATTAAAGAACTGTTGTTTAAAATTATACATAAATATTACCCACTGAATTCAGCTATTTGTAACTATATCCCTGACATTATAGACAAAAGTTCTTTTTGTAACTACATGGTAGAAACTCTAGAACACGAATTTGTTCAGTGTGTGCATGTGACCCTGTTTTGGAAAGATTTCCAGGTAGATCTGAAAACATACTTTGGTAAAGAAGTTGTATTTAGAGAACATGACATATTATTCCAATTTACGTTTTCCAGCAATGAGCAATATATTGTCAATTTGTTAATTATCCTAGCTGAATTCTACATACATAAAATGAAATTAAAAAAAAAAACCCTTCTATTTGGTTTTTAAGCGAACCAATCTGAACTACTATAAATTTTCACATCTGAAAATTTATAGTAAAAACTTGATTAAAACCATTGGCCTATGCAAAAAATACAAAGTTATGTCTTAAGCAATCCTCTTGTAAGAGTTCATGTATTGTTTTGTTTATGTTTTTTGTTTATTGCAAGTTACTGTATACTGCATGCACTGCCTACCTCTACATGCTTCTATGTATAGAGGTATGTATGTGTGTCTGGACTTGACTGTAAATGGATATTTTGCAATGTTAACATTGTAAATCTATATATTTTAATAAATAAATAATATATTTTAATAAAAAAGAATAAAAATAAAAAAAACGTCATTTCACAGCCAAGAAAATTTTATCTGTGATGGGATTTTTTTGAACTCAAAACTAAATAGGAGTGAATAATTTGAAAACGCGTAGCAGGCCTGTCAAAAACCAGCCACACGCCGGCTGTTTGCTGGCACTGACTGATGTAACTCTGGAAAACTGAATGATTTTTTTTTTAATCTTCTCTCCAGGTTTCCCAGTGGGAATTCCCTCTTAAGGGGGAGGATGTGGTGACCCCTAGACACTTGGTATACACATGAGCTCCACCTTGGCTTAGTGAGCTTTGCTATAAAAGCTTCCTCCTTCCTGCATTTGTCTTCCTCATTACTTCCTGTCCTGGTTTTGAAACCAGCCTTCTGAATTGGACCAGCTTAATGATAGCCTGTTCTCTTTTTTTTTACTTTCTACACTCTACCATTCAATGCATGTTTTATACCAGGGATGGGCAAACTTTTTGGCTCTGGGGCCACATTGACCTTTTGAAATTTGACAGACGGGCTGGGCCAGCACCAGATGCAAACATATCAAACAAACATAAAAAAAAGCATTACTGTGTTAATACTTACATTTACTTTTAGAGGGAACAGTGTTGTTTTTGCCAGTGCATCAAAGTCTGGTGTTAGTTTTGTTGTAGCAATTCTCAGAATCCTAAACATCAGTCATAAATATGATATGATTTGATTTGGGTAATTCTGGACCAATATTTGACAGGCCAGAATAAAAAGACCAACAGGCCAGGTGTGGCCCACAGGCCGAAGTTTGCCCACTCCTGCTTTACTAGGGATGGCACAATACCACTTTTTTATGTCCAATACAGACACTGATATTTTACATTTGGATATCTGCCGATACGATACAAATCCAATCTTTTTTTTTTTTTTTTTTTAAATTGTTTTTAAATGCCGGGATACATTTTACATAAGTCATCACTTTCTCACACAACAATTGCTCTATCACCTGAATCCTGTTGCGCCTATGTGAGAAGGTGATGCACTGGCTTATGGTATGTTGCAAATTTCATTAGGGCTGGAACTATCAGTTATTTTAGTAATCAAGTATTCTATCGATTATTCCATCAATTACCCAAGTAACAGTTCATCTGCATATCTGCAGTACGGAACTTCCGTACTGCAGTTTTTCTCTGTGTGAAACAAACAGGGTGGATGGAGCAGCTACAAAGTTCTCTTTTCTTCACTTGATGATCAGGTGGTTGATGAAGGACCTCCAGCTGTTTCCCAGTAAAGGTTTAATGGAGGTTACAGGGGAAAAAGCTTCTTTTGGACGCTAGAAAAACATTTCCTTCCACTCTATCTGAGCTCACCGTCTCTGGCACCTGCTCCGCGCAGACAGACCGCACATAAAACAGCTGACTGCTGTTGTTGTGTTATCAGTGTTTATGCATACTTGTCAAGTCTCCCGTTTTGGCTAGGAAACTCTGTCCTCCCGTATTATTATTTTCCTGTAAATTTTCCGTATTTTAATGTAATAATTTTTAAAAACTCCTCCGTGAATTGCCACCTTATCATGGTGGAGGGGTTTGAGTGCCCCAGTGATCCAGGAGATATGTTGTCCGGGGGCTTGTCCCCCTGGTAGGGTCTCCCATGGCAAACTGGTCCTGGGTGAGGGTCCAGACAAAGAGCGGTTCAGAAGACCCCTATGATTGAAACAGCAAGGGAACAGTTTACCCTGCCCAGAATAGGGTTACCGGGGCCCCACCCTGGAGCCAGGCCTGGGGAGGGAGCTCGAGGGAGAGCGTCTGGTGGCCGGGCATTAGCCCGTGGTGCTTGGCCAGGCGCAGCCCGAAGAGGTTACATGGGCCCGCCCTCCTTTAGGCCCACCACCCGCAGGAGGCATCGTAGGGGTCGGGTGCAGTGTGTGTCGGGTGGTGGCCGATCCCCGGCTATCAAAACTGGCTATTGTGACATGGAATGTCACCTCTCTGGTGGGGAAGGAGCCTGAGCTAGTGCGTGAGGTTGAGAGATACCAGCTAGATATAGTTGGGCTCCCCTCAACGCATGGCCTGGGCTCTGGAACCAGTCTCCTGGAGAAGGGCTGGACTCTGTTCCAGTCTGCAGTTGCGCTCGGTGAGAGGCGGCGAGCTGGGATGGGTATTCTTGTATCCCCCCGGCTTGCTGCCTGTATGTCGGAGTTTACACCGGTGGACGAGAGGGTAGTTTCCCTGCGCCTTCAGGCTGGGGAACGGGTCCTGACTGTTGTTTGTGCTTATGCGCCGAATGACAGTTCAGAGTACCCACCCTTTTTGGAGTCGCTGGGCGGGGTGCTGGAGAGTGCTCCATCTGGGGACTCCATAGTCTTGCTGGGAAACTTCAACGCTCACGTGGGCAATGACAGTGAGACCTGGAGGGGCGTGATTGGGAGGAACGGCCTGCCCGATCTGAACCCGAATGGTGTTTTGTTATTGGACTTCTGTGCAAACCACAGTTTGTCCATAACGAACACCATGTTCGAACATAAGGATGTCCATAAGTGCACATGGCACCAGGACACCCTAGGTCGCAGGTCGATGATTGATTTTGTAATCGTATCATCAGATCTGCGGCCATATGTTCTGGACACTCGGGTGAAGAGAGGAGCTGAGCTGTCAACTGATCACCACCTGGTGGTGAGTTGGATCAGGTGGCGGGGGAAGATGCTGGACAGACCTGGCACACCTAAACGTATTGTGAGGGTGTGCTGGGAACGCCTGGCAGAAGCCCCAGTCCGGGAGATCTTCAACTCTCACCTCCGGCAGAACTTCGACAGCATTCCGAGGGAGGCTGAGGACTTTGAGTCCGAATGGACCATGTTCCGCACCTCCATTGTTGAGGGTGCTGCTCAGAGCTGTGGCTGCAAGGTGGTTGGTCCCTGTCATGGTGGTAACCCCCCGAACCAGATGGTGGTCACCAGTGAAGGGAGCCATTAAGCTGAAGAAAGAGTCCTATCGGGCTTGGTTAGCCTGTGGGACTCCGGAGGCAGCTGACAGGTATCAGCAGGCCAAGCAGAATGCAGTTTGGGCAGTGGCCAAAGCAAAAACTTGGGTGTGGGAGGAGTTCGTTGAGGCTATGGAAAAAGACATTCGGACGGCATCGAAGCGATTCTGGCAAACCGTCAGGCAACTCAGGAGGGGAAAGCAGTGCTCCACTCACACGGTTTATAGTGCGGGTGGGGTGCTGCTGACTTCAACTGAGGCTATAGTCGGACGGTGGAAGGAATACTTCGAGGACCTCCTGAATCCCACTGACACGCCTTCTGTAGTGGAAGCAGAGTCTAGGGACGAGGGAGATGACTTGTCCATCACTGGGAGGAGGTCACTGAGGCAGTTAAACAGCTCCTTGGTGGCAAGGCCCCTGGGGTGGACGAGATTCGCCCTGAGTTCCTGAAGGCTCTGGATGTTGTAGGGCTGTCTTGGTTGACACGCCTCTGCAACATCGCGTGGAGATCTGGGGCAGTGCCATTGGATTGGCAGACCGGGGTGGTGGTCCCCATCTTTAAGAAGGGAGACCGGAGGGTGTGCTCCAACTTTCGGGGGATCACACTCCTCAGCCTCCCCGGTAAGGTCTATGCCAGGGTGCGGGAAAGGAGGGCCTGCCTGTTAGTCGAACCTCGGATCCAAGAAGAACAATGCGGTTTTCGTCCTGTCGTGGAACGCTGGACCAACTCTTTATCTTCTCAAGGATATTCGAGTGTGCGTGGGAGTTTGCCCAACCAGTCTACATGTGCGTTGTGGACTTGGAGAAGGCATTCGACCGTGTCCCTCGGGGTATCCTTTGGGAGGTCCTGCGGGAGTATGGGGTGTCTGGCCCGTTGTTGCGGGCCATTCAGTCTTTGTACAACCGCAGTGAGAGCTTGGTCCGTATAGCCGGTAATGAGTCAGATTCGTTTCCTGTGAGTGCTGGACTCCGTCAGGGCTGCTCTTTGTCACCGATTCTGTTCATAATTTTTATGGACAGAATTTCTAGGCGTAGCCAGGTGGCGGAAGGCTTCTTCCTTGGTGGCCTCAGAGTCTCATCTCTGCTTTTTGCAGATGATGTAGTTCTGTTGGCTTCATCAGGGTATGGCCTCCAGCTCGCAGTGGAATGGTTCGCAGCCGAGTGTGAAGCGGCCGGCATGAGAATCAGCACGTCTAAGTCTGAGGCCATGGTCCTCAGCTGGAAAAAGGTGGAGTGCCCTCTCCGGCTCAGGAACGAGTTCTTGCCCCAAGTGGAGGAGTTCAAGTATCTTGGGGTCTTGTTCACGAGTGATGGGAGAAGGGAGCGGGAGATCGACAGACGGATCGGGGCTGCTTCTGCAGTGATGCGGACGCTGCACCGGTCTGTCGTGGTAAAGAGAGAGCTTAGTGTAAAAGCGAAGCTCTCGATTTACCGGTCGATCTACGTTCCTACCCTCACCTATGGTCACGAGCTTTGGGTAGTGACCGAAAGAATAAGATCGCGAATACAAGCGGCAGAAATGAGTTTCCTTCAAAGGGTGGCTGGCCTCTCCCTTAGAGATAAGGTGAGGAGTGCGGCCATCCGGGAGGGGCTCAGAGTAAAGCCGCTGCTCCTCCACATCGAAAGGAGCCAGTTGAGGTAGCTCGGGCATCTGATTAGGATGCCTCCTGGCCGCCTCTTGGGTGAGGTGTTCCGGGCATGTACCACCAGGAGGAGGCCCCGTGGTAGACCCAGGACATGCTGGAGGGATTATATCTCTCGGCTGGCCTGGGAACGCCTTGGGGTCCCTCCGGATGAGTTGGAGGAGGTGGCTGGGGAGAGGGAAGCCTGGGCTTCTTTGCTTAGGCTCCTGCCCCCGCGACCCGGCCCCGGATAAGCGGGAGAGAATGGATGGATGGATGGAATTTTTAAAAAGTGACTAGCGGCATATTTAGCAACTTTTTAGTGATAGACCAGAAACCTGAAATCCTCTGCTGTCGCTGTGTTTTGTGTACATAAAACCTTCGTACGCTTTGGCATCGCCCAGACCTCACTTTGACTCCACCCTTCAACTCCCGAACCTCACTTAAACACTGAGCCTACCTACCTGCTCCTTCCCCTCCCATCCCCGAACCTCGTTATTAACCTTTGAGACAGCCGATAGCGAGTTTTCTTACACAAGTTGTAAACAGTGACCCGGATAAAGGAGGAGGGTTGAACATAGTGTTTTCGTTAAATTTGATATTCTAACATTATCAATACGGGACAAAATTGATCTATACAATATGGGTCTAGGCAAAGCATTAAAGTTATTAAGTTCATTTGCAGTTCTAAACATATTTAGGGTGTCTTTGATGTTATTCCTCTCTCCTACAGCCGCAATTGCAACTACATGCAAATGATCAGTTATGCAAATTAGGTGATGACCTCATATCGCGACATATTTTATAGCGGAAAATTTCCCATATTTTTAAATACAAAACTTGATCACAGTCATGTTCACTGCTGTAGCCTCCACATCCTCGGTAACAGCATTGCTCCAGCATCAGCAGGCTGTAGGTGAAGACAGCAGCAGCGGACAGAGAGAGTAGCAGCCAAGAGATGCAGGCTTTGGAACGGGAAACAGAGGGACAGAGTGAGCGGGAAAGTATAGTACGTAAGCAGGTAGTAACGTTAGGCTAATACAGGAACTTTGAGGTGATGGAGGTAACATTTAGTGATGGGAATTCCGGCTCTTTTCAAAGAGCTGGCTCTTTAGGCACGGCTCCCAAAGAAGAGCCGACTCTTTAGGCACGGCTCCCAAAGAAGAGCCGACTCTTTAGGCATGGCTCCCAAAGAAGAGCCAACTCTTTCGGCTCCCAAATGGCTCCTCAGATTTTAATTTTAAAAAGAACTGTAAAATGAATTACTAATGTAAAAACATACATTAGGCTTATACCAATTGTTTCTTTATGTACTCAACATATAATAGAGTGCTCCAAATCCAAATTATAAAACAAAAGATTGGAAATCAGAAAAAAACAAGGGCCATTGAGGAGTTGATCCTGTTTCTCCTGCCTGATGACCTGCCCTGTTTTGTTCTTCTGCTTGCATTGAGGGATGAACAATTCATATATGCCTGTGCAGGTTGTTTGTGGAGCCTGCTCGATATTAAATTTTAAATTTGCAGTCTACACTGGGGCTATTACGGTATTTGTTGCCGGAAGTCCACAAACATCGGCACTTTTGAAGTATGCTGTGTCTGCTTCTACACGCTTGGAGGTATAAGGTTAAACTGTGTCCAGTCTTTACTGCGTTTTCCGTCACTCATTTCCTCACCGTTCCCCGTGTAGCCTCTATATAACGCGCAACTTCCTTTAGCTCTTTCCTGTCTCCCAGCAAATTTTGCAGTAGCCCCTCCCTCTCTGGTGTTTGCACTGCGCAGTGTGTCCGTGCCCCCTCCCCTCCCGCTCAGTGTAGACGATCATATGCTACCAATCACGTGCAGCTTCCACACGCAAAAAAAAAAAGAAACAAACAAAAAAAAAAAGAAACGGCTCACTACCAGGAGCCGACTCCCGTCGTTAACTTCAAAGAGCCAGCTCTTAGAGCGACCGACCCATCACTAGTACCATTAGCTCTGATTGATTAGTATCAATATTTATTGATATTTGCATACTTCCTGAAATCTGGCAGCCACGGCACCTTAATCTGATAAAATAGCAAACGGTCAAGGCCGAGAAGTGTTGTATGAGCAGCAAGTGTCCATTTTAGGCTACATCATTGCATTTTAGATATTTAGGTTAAAGGTGTGTTGAATGGCTGCACAGTACTTTGAATTTGTAGCCTCTATGCTGCGGTTAAACATGTTTTAAAAAGCACTCGAACAGGTGAAATAACAGATTTTAAAACAGTTAAAGGATACGTAAAAGCTTTGTAATTTAAGCATTACTAAAGTGTAAAAAAGTATTATTAGCAAAAGTATGCCCACATTGAACAAGAGTAAGAGTGTGTCAAATGCTTTTGAGACATAGTCCTGACATAGTCCTGTCAAACAAATATCTAACATGACATTTCCTGATTTCATCTTCAGCAGTAGATCCTTCATTCTGTCATCAGTGGTGGATAATATTATTGCTGCAGAGCTCCACATTAACACTGTGAGAACCATCCAGTTTAAAGATGGTTTGTCTGTTTCATCATGTTTAATGTTCAAGATGAGGAGGATTTACAACCTGAATCTACTCAATGAAGCTGAGTTGTGTAAAGTCACACTCACTCTCTTCCACAGTGCAGCTTCATCTTCATCCACAGAGAGTTTTTCTGAGGAGAAAAGACATTTCAAATGAACTCTGAGGATTCAAATCTCATCACACATCCAATCAGAATCAACTTTAGAAAGACATACAGCAAAATGACACACAACCCAATATAAAAACTGTCCATCCACTCATCATCTAATAAACTAGTGGAAAGTTGGAGCCTATCTTAGAGGTAACAGGGAGAGAGACCGTACACCTGTCCATCATGGGTAATAAACAAAGAGAGACAGACAGCTAACTGATAACCACCAATAAACCCAACCAGCATGTCTTTGGACTGGAAACCAGAGCACTCTGAGAAAAAGCATGCAGGCACAAGGAGAACATGCAAACTCCACACAGAAAGGTTCCAGCCAACCAGGAGGCTCAAACACAGAACCTTCATGCTGTGAGGTGACAGTGCTAACCACTGCACCACCATGCCACCACCAACACAAAAACCTGCAACAGTAATCAGGATTTATTGGTCATCTGATGAAATTATTAAATCAGATCAGTTATTGATCTCAGATTTCAGAGATTTTACATTGTTGATGACACAGAGTTTACACTCATGCAGCTTTGTTGGTCTTACCTCTGGATCCTGAGCTGCTCTCTGATAACTTCTGTATCAGATCAGTCCTCTTCATGTACATGAAAACCTTCCTGGTCGCCTCCACAGACCGCTGACCAAGTTCATTCACCATCAGATCCACAAACTGTGCTCTGACTGATGATGATTTCAACCTCCATGAGGAATTTGATAGATTCTTCTGAGGAAAAAATACCCGTAGGAACCTCTGAAATTTCTTGAACTCCTTGTTGCTCAAATCATTCAGAGTTCCTAAAAGCAGATGTTTAACAGCTGCCATTGTTGCCACCTGGAACAGTCAGTACATTCATGGGTCAGAAGTTTATTCATATATTTAGCCAAACATGGGCTCTTATATTGATTACAGCATGTTTATCAGAACTGTGAAGAAAGCACAAACCAGTGATCCTCTTTATGATTTTGAATCGTGTTTATTTACAGGCTGCAGTTCTTCTCACATACTGTGCAGCTAAAAACTGAAAAATATCACTCAACACTATTTCCATGATTTCAGGTTTCAGATGATCTTTAATTCTTTATCAAATATTTTAAGCACAATAAAGTTGAATGTTTAATCTTAGAGTGGTTGATCTTTTCAGATTTCTCTGTCCTGTTGAAGAGAACAGTCAGGACAAATGTACATGCTGACATTTCCTCAGCTCATCCTCAGTGGTAAAGACATCCTGACATTAGTGTTGGATCAAATCACTGCTGAAGGACTCAAACTGAAGGAAGCTTCAGTTTCTCACAAACATCCAGCATAAATCATGAGAAAATGATGGAAATGAGAGCAGATGATACTTCAGTACTCTGACTTTCAGCCTGCATCTGCTGTCTTGTACTGAATCAGAGATGTGACACGACTCACTGTGTGGATCAGTGCAGAGCGTCGATCATCCACAGAGTGTTTCTCTGAGGACAAAAGTGGGAAAAGTGACTCATGACAAACACATTTAACAACTGACTGACAATTATTCAGGAAATATGACTGTAAAAATGTACAATATGCAAAATGACACTAGTAGTAATAGTTTGGTGGCCCTTTCACACCTAAGGTGTGAAAATCACACCTAGGTGATAAAAAAGCCTTGCGCGTGCATGTGAGGTGCGTGTGCGCATGCGTGATAAAAAAGCCTTGCGCGTGCGTGTGTCCGTGTGTGTGTGCGCATGCGTGTGATAATGACGTATACGGGGCAGTTTAGCGGCGGATTACTAACGTGATTTTTAATGAAAGTATGTTTGTAATGTACAGCGTACAATGAGGAGTGGTACAATGTATTTTTCATTATTAAAACATGGATCGTAGGTCATGTGATCAGCTGTCACGATGATTTTTGTTGTTGTTCCGATGAATGCGCAAAGGATCATGGGAGTTCTCATTTTGGTGTTTATGTGTTTAGTTACAGAATTATCAGCTATGTTTTGCTGCTCTCTCATCGATCTTATTAGTGTGAGATGTGAATTGCGTAGGGTGTGTGGTATGGATGGTATTTATTTAATGAAACACCGTGACCGTGGTGGATGTAGCCGCTAATGGCCTAGCATCGCCGTGGCGATTTTGCAGTACGGAACTCTGCTTCCTGTGAGTAAAGGGTTTCTGTGTGAATAGAAATGCATTTCCTGTATGGGGTCACAGTCACGTGAGTAAGTAATGCAAAGTTAACTCAAAAGTCTCTGAGTTTCTTTCTTTACTCTACCGTCTCACTATCTCTCCCGCATGGCTCTCCTTATTTCCCATATGTTCATCAAAGAGGTTCAAATCTCACCGCACGGTGGCTAAATAAAAATACAATGGTAAATAATCTAATATCCGAGCTCACCTGTCGAGCATGAAGCACACAACACAGTGGATAATTAAAAATACAATGGTGGATAAACCTATATCCGAGCCCACCTGTCGAGCATAAAACAGATAACACAGTGGTTAAATAAAAATACAATGGGGGTTAAGCCAATGTCCGTGTTCACCAGTGATCCGGCGACAACAGATGAAGTTTTTGCTGCATGTTTAGCGTTTTTCATACTTCAGCGCTAGTTTCTTAAATCGCTTTGTAGTTATTTTTTAATCTGACTTTCCCATCGGAGACTTTTTTTTTCCTCAGGAAATAACTCACATGTTAGGGGGATCCATTCATCCATGTAAACACCGTGATCGTGATCGGTAGAGGCATAGGATCGCTGGGGACTGATTTTGCAGTACGGCCCTAACCTGCGAATATGTGCGGATAAAACTGCAGCTCCTGTATGGGATTTACAAAAACAAATGTCTAGGTGTTGTTAAAGTAAACCCGGAGATCGCGGAGCTTTCTCTCTTTTACCATGCAGTCACACAGACTTGAGTGATCTCCTTTAGTGAGACACGTAATCAAAGAAATCCCGATCGTATTGAAACATGTCAATGATCAAACACAATCGAGTTCATTGAGTCTTTCTCCTGTCTCTTCTTACACGTGTTTTTTATCCCTCAGACAGACATCAAAGAGGTTCAAACTCACAAGACAGTAGTTAATTAAAATACGGTTGTGAAATAAAACGGCAAAGGCCGAGTTCACCAGTGATCCGGCGACAACAGCTGATTGTAGTGTTTAGCGTTTTTTTTTTTTCACATTTCAACGCTAGTTTCTTACAGCGTTTTGTAGTTATTTTTAATCTGATTTTCCCATCGGAGACTTTTTTTTCCATGTTAAAGCCTGGAGTGTAGGCATGGCGATCAGCTGACATGATGTTTTTGTTTGTTTGGAGGTAATGTTACAAACTACAAGCAGTTTATAAGTATCAGTTTTCGAGGGGGACCAGCTGAATGTATCCTGACAGTATCTATTAAGCGTAATTTAATAAAATATCTATTACTAAAGTGTATGTTGATTAAAGTAGGTTTTTTATCTAGGAATTTCCCCCATGTTGTAGAGAAAGCAGGGCTTACTGTGGTTTTATTTCTCTCTATGTGGGATTTTTTTTTCCACGTCCTGTTTAATCTTTATGTGATGAGTAACAGCGCCTTGGCTGTTTCTTAGTTATGACCATTATTTTTCAAGCATGGAGCGATGAGAGTGTGATCAGCTGAAATGGAGTTCTTTTGTTGTACTTTCAAATGAAAGCGCAAAGGATCATGGGAGTTCTCATTTTGGGGATTATGTGTTTAGTTACAGAGTTATCAGCTATGTTTTGCTGCTCTCTCATCGATATTATTAATTTGAGAGGTGAATTACGCATGTGGTCAGGTACGGAGGCTAGTTAGTAATGGAACACCGTGACTGAGATGGCTGTATCCGCTAATGCCCTACCGTCACCGCGCTTGTTTCAGAGCAGCACGGTTGTGTATCTTGTCAATAAAGACGCAGTTGCTGTCTACGACCACCGAGCGCATGTCAGAAACTATAAAATTACCTCGCAATCTGTGGTGTGGCTTGTACCTGAGCATGCCGCAACCTTTTTGTGTGCTGTGTGGATTGCGCAATCAGTTTTATTATGAAGAAAAAAAACCCCAAAAATCTCCCGATTGTATTAAAAAATATCAGATTCTGCATTATACAATGAACCTTTACTATGGTTGTGTCATGATCCTGACCAATGCGTTTTGTTTCTTTGAGTTAGGTTTTGCAGTTCTGAGATTGGACTTTCAGGTTACTATGATTTTCTGTTATAGTGTATCTGAATGTTCTCATGTCTTAGTCCTTTGTCATGGGTAGTTTTGTTATATTCTTCAGGGTATGTTTCTTATAGTTCAGTTTCTCAGTTTGATGATTGGTGCCCTATTTATGTATTCAGGTTTCTCCATTTGTTTTGTCTGTTTTATTCCCGTATCTTGGCCCTTCTGTGTTTAGGTTCCCTCTGTTAAGTTTACATACGTGCCATGTTTAGGTCACTTCCTGTTTTATTTTGATCTTGTGTTCATTGTGCGTTGTGTTTAGGTTTACTTTCCCCTGTATCGTTAGTGAATTTCGTTCACCTGTGTTGTCACCTGTTTCCCTTTCCCCTTATTATGTCTCAGTGTATTTAAGGTCTCTCTGTTGTTTAGTTCCTTGTCGCGTCAGTTTTTTCATAGGTTTTTCCCGCTGTGTGCTTCTGTCTATGCTCTAAGTTCATGTTTACGTTTATGCTCTTCGTTCTCGCTATATTTTGTTATTAAACTTTGGAATATTAAGCTCCTCGCCTTACGAGTCCTGCACTAGGGACCTCTACCTAGGTGGCCACAGACCGAACCGGGGCAGTATGTTTCATGATAGCTGTTAGGGTCCTTAAGCAGACATGTAATGTATCATAAACAGCAGCCATCTATGGTTGATTTATCATATGTTTCATCAATACCTCAAACATAGCGCAGAATGTGCACCTACTCAAACAGCTGTTTTACTCCCATATTCATCTATTTATGAGTCTGTCCATTTTAAGCAGAAATTAAAACGTGGTCCTAGTTTCTGTTTTTTAGCACCGAAGATGTTTTCACTGAGCTTGATAAAACCTGACAGTTTGGTGAAATCATTATAGCTGCAGAATTTCATCCTTTTATTCTGACCCTACCACACAGCTTACCCAAAGCACGTTTCAAACTCACAACAGAATATCACACAGGAGGAAATAATGTCTCAGTGACATGTATAATCCTATTTTTGTGTAAGTCAAAACGATGCACCGATTTACCCATTATCCGTGTTTCTATTCTTTTTTTCATCATTAACAGAGGATCTTAGCTTGTTAATGAAACATCTCTGCACAGTTTGTCTTCATCAGAATCAACTCAATAGACTACAGCAGAATAAAAGCTTATTACAGGGTGTTGTTAAAACACATCAATTCGGCTAACATGTTTAAATCACCTTACAAAAAACCTCACACTCCTAAATAACCTTTTATAAAATAACAATGCTAACAGACCGTATGTTTGCATAGTGCAAATGGTATAGGGTGCTGATAAATCAGATCATACAGACTAGCACATTTTTTTTCATGTGTAAACTTTGTTTTTTCTGTATCTTAGACTGCTTAGTACACACACACACACACACACACACACACACACACACACACACACACACAGGGGGGTTAGAGGCAGTCAAGGATGAGTCCTGGCAGAGCAAAGGATCATGGGAGTTCTCATTTCAGCGTTTACATGCTTAGTTACAATGTTGTCAGTTATGTTTTGCGCTTCTCTCAGCGATATTATTAATTTGAGATGCGAATTACGCACGTTGTCAGGTATGGAGGTTAACTAGTAATGGAACACCGTGACTGAGACGGGTGTAGCCGTTAATGACTCACGGTCACCGTGACTGGTTCACAACATGTCTGTGCTGCAGTACCTGTTTATGACCAGTAGGACGAGGACAGGAGTTCAGGAGTTGGTGATAAAAGCTTGTCTCTGTAGTGTGTGATTTTTCACAATGGCCCAGGAGTATGATCTGGTGGGGGTGCATAACTTCCCTGTGGAGACGTGTCAGCTACACGCGGTCGTGCTAGACTTTGTGAAACTTACCATCAAATCCGTTCTAAACATGCTTATTCAAAAACACAAAAGAGAGATTTGCGCAGGATGTGAAGCCTCACACCCCTCACAAAGAAGACACACCTGTGGGGCTCCTTTAGAGAGACACTTCTTTTTCAAGTATTACGAACACCTATCAAAAAGATTTTGGAATGGACATTTTATCCCTATATTGGTCCAAATTCTACGTTTGGAAGGTTTCACCCCGGACAAACACAGGCTTATGGGTGCAACGGAGGCTTATCTTCACGAGTTAAGAGAGGTTAATGATATTGAACGGGCGCTTTTTGAATTGGAGGACAGTGTTATTGGTGTCAAACGGTCATCTGTTGACCATGTTTTAAATCAAAAGTATCATCTGTGGAATTAACTTCATTGTATGCATTTAAATCGAAACTGCATACTTTTATTTGGCTGATTCCATCGTTTGTACTTGATTTACTTAATTTATGTTATAAATTTTTAATTATTTTATGTCTATGAACATGTAACTATGTGATGTTTGTATTTCTGTTTTACATGTTTATATTCTACTGCTGATTATCTTAGTCTGAACACCCATGAAAAAATAAGAGATTTTTAATCTCAATGGATCCTTTCCTTGCTAAAATATCATCTTAGTTTGATATCACTATAGTGGACTTAAGTAATTTTTCATAGTATCATGTCACTGTTTGTTGATGCGCAAAGTCTGCGACAATATGTTTTTAAAATAAAAGTTTGTAGTGCAGTACTGGTGAGGCACAGCAGCGTTTCTTAAAGATAATTACACACCTATTCATTTGCTGTTTGATCCATAAATACTTTATATGGTTTTAGTTTAAACCAGATGTACAAGAGAGAGAAAAGCATTAACTATATTCTAACAGCATACTTGAAAGAAAGCTCAAAGTTTTACTCAAACAGGGCGGCAGTGCGCACATCTACTATGAAATGGGTGAATATCAGTTAGGATTATCTACTAGGCTTTGTTTTGTGAGTAAAAAATCACTGTACTGAATTATATTACTTAAAACTATGAGGTGAAATTAATACCATTACACAAGGTTGTGATGTTTATGTATCCAAAAATCAAAACATTCAGCGCACTGAATGCATTATTGGTTCAGTGTCCTTTATACACACTTTACAAGCTTTGTACCAATAAAAGTTTACAGATTAAGCAAAATGGCCTCTAAGCAAATGCAAAACCCCACAGACTGAGGGAGATAACTCAGAAAAAACCTCATCCACACAGTTCAACACCTACCCCCCACATTCACAAAGCCTACCAATACAGACATACCCCCCTCCCCATCACATCTCCCCCCGTCAGCTCAGGACTATCCCTTCACAGCACCCCCCATGCCTGCAGTCTTGTGTGTGATTTAAACTATGTTTTTAACTCACACGGTATAACCGCAAGGATTTTATTTTGCTCATGAATGGATCTATATCAACTTTTCATCAGTACAGACTATATACTCAAAGAAATATGTTTCTCTCCACTAAATCCTCCAAAGTTTTTTTTTATAGGAATAAAAGGCCTATGAATTTACCGCTGTTTTAATTCCTTTCACGACAAACCATCATGAGTTATGTTTGAGTAAATTAACCATGTATTTTCAGAGCCTACATCAGTGGTAAGGGGAATCTGAAACTAAGTTAGTTAAAAATAATGCAGTTGCACGAGGGTTGTAGGGGTCATACTTACATCATACCTGATAGAGGAATACCAGACTCATGTAGTTGAAGAAACAATTTTAAAACATTTTATTTAACAAGATACAGTCACACGTATTTTGTTGTAATCAAACATGCCTTGTACACTTAGTTTGTAACCACAAATTTATTCTGTAGTGAAGATCATGAAATTTTTTTACATGTGTATCAGTTTTAATGATCAGATACACATGAACAGATGTGTTTAATGTGACAAGAAAAAGGTGAAAAGATTCGTTAGTTTGCACATTTTGTAGGTGGGGGAAAAAAAAAAAGAGCAGTAAGCACAGAAAAAGTCCTTTTTTCTTTTTTGGAACACAAAAACTATAACTTTTAACCCGTACACAAAACTGTGTATCACTCATGCTTTTATGAACGTTTATCCCATCACATATCACAAAACAGTCTAGATCTGTAATACTGACATAACTATGTATGTATGGCCCCCTGATCTATCCCATAACTATATGTCTCCCAAATCCAGGCCTACGCATCCAACGATAAGTAAGACATCAGTCTGGGGGACATAATGCTCTATTGGGCTTGATTATTCAATACCTTGTATATGTGATGAATGAATTTTTAAATTTCTGAACCCTAGGATTTTAACATGATACTAATAAAGAGAAGTCTGTATGGAAACATATGATCTCAGTGGCGCTTTTATTTCACCCTAGGTGTCAGAAACTGATATATTATCATTTTATTAGTGACTTTTGTGCGTATCTTCCAAGGATAATACCTGTCAATCATTTTGTTTTATGCTTGATATGAATCAAACAATCAATTTTTCTCGTAAAATGTTTGTTACTGTAATGTTACAGCCTGTCTCAAACTGATGTGGTGTTTGACGGGGTCCACCATTCAGGTACATAGGCTATGGCCTCATCCTGAATCCAGAGCGGCTCAGGATCAGAGGCTTTCTCCTCACCCCGGATACGGTTACGTGGGATGTCTAACATTGCAGCTACACCGAAATCCCATCCCTTACTCTTGTTGGTGTGGATACGACGACAACGTGTGTGGAAGTTTGGGTCGCACCACGAACAGGGGCATATTGCTGTCTGTGGACCGCTCCACCAGGGTAGATCACATGACGATTCCTTAAGCGGTTCGGGGACAGACGTTTTCTCATTACCCGCGGACCTGATGGTGCCCGCTGATTTCTTTACCTCGCTGAGTGGCTGATTAGGATTGTCTGACATGACATCTTCAGACTTAATTGACTGAGGGTCAGATGTTTTCTGTGGTTCACTGAAAGGAGGCCAGGCCCACTCTGCTGCATCGATGCCTGGTGAAGGATTAAAATGGCACAAATCTTCCTCATCATCCTCGCAGGGTTCGATAGTCCAGGGTTGCGGAGGCGAGGCAGTCCAGACTGACGCCTCGTCAACATCATACCGTTTTTCAGATGTAGGGATGTCGTATTCAGAGACTTCAGAGTTTTCACTGACTGTACTGTTTGTACTTTGTTTGTCCAGGTTTGTCTGATCAGAAGAGTTGTAAGACGCCATATTCTCGCCCCAGAGTCTGTGTTGTGAAAATATATGCCCCCACAACAATCGACCACGGCTTTTAAAGACCGCATGTGAAAGGGGGAGGGTATCAAGGTAAAACAGGCGTTGTATTACTAGCATCTAAACTGCCTGTAAATTCATGCATTGTCTATGGTACGAATGTTTGATTCATATCAAGCATAAAACAAAATGATTGACAGGTATTATCCTTGGAAGATACGCACAAAAGTCACTAATAAAATGATAATATATCAGTTTCTGACACCTAGGGTGAAATAAAAGCGCCACTGAGATCATATGTTTCCATACAGACTTCTCTTTATTAGTATCATGTTAAAATCCTAGGGTTCAGAAATTTAAAAATTCATTCATCACATATACAAGGTATTGAATAATCAAGCCCAATAGAGCATTATGTCCCCCAGACTGATGTCTTACTTATCGTTGGATGCGTAGGCCTGGATTTGGGAGACATATAGTTATGGGATAGATCAGGGGGCCATACATACATAGTTATGTCAGTATTACAGATCTAGACTGTTTTGTGATATGTGATGGGATAAACGTTCATAAAAGCATGAGTGATACACAGTTTTGTGTACGGGTTAAAAGTTATAGTTTTTGTGTTCCAAAAAAGAAAAAAGGACTTTTTCTGTGCTTACTGCTCTTTTTTTTTTCCCCCACCTACAAAATGTGCAAACTAACGAATCTTTTCACCTTTTTCTTGTCACATTAAACACATCTGTTCATGTGTATCTGATCATTAAAACTGATACACATGTAAAAAAATTTCATGATCTTCACTACAGAATAAATTTGTGGTTACAAACTAAGTGTACAAGGCATGTTTGATTACAACAAAATACGTGTGACTGTATCTTGTTAAATAAAATGTTTTAAAATTGTTTCTTCAACTACATGAGTCTGGTATTCCTCTATCAGGTATGATGTAAGTATGACCCCTACAACCCTCGTGCAACTGCATTATTTTTAACTAACTTAGTTTCAGATTCCCCTTACCACTGATGTAGGCTCTGAAAATACATGGTTAATTTACTCAAACATAACTCATGATGGTTTGTCGTGAAAGGAATTAAAACAGCGGTAAATTCATAGGCCTTTTATTCCTATAAAAAAAAACTTTGGAGGATTTAGTGGAGAGAAACATATTTCTTTGAGTATATAGTCTGTACTGATGAAAAGTTGATATAGATCCATTCATGAGCAAAATAAAATCCTTGCGGTTATACCGTGTGAGTTAAAAACATAGTTTAAATCACACACAAGACTGCAGGCATGGGGGGTGCTGTGAAGGGATAGTCCTGAGCTGACGGGGGGAGATGTGATGGGGAGGGGGGTATGTCTGTATTGGTAGGCTTTGTGAATGTGGGGGGTAGGTGTTGAACTGTGTGGATGAGGTTTTTTCTGAGTTATCTCCCTCAGTCTGTGGGGTTTTGCATTTGCTTAGAGGCCATTTTGCTTAATCTGTAAACTTTTATTGGTACAAAGCTTGTAAAGTGTGTATAAAGGACACTGAACCAATAATGCATTCAGTGCGCTGAATGTTTTGATTTTTGGATACATAAACATCACAACCTTGTGTAATGGTATTAATTTCACCTCATAGTTTTAAGTAATATAATTCAGTACAGTGATTTTTTACTCACAAAACAAAGCCTAGTAGATAATCCTAACTGATATTCACCCATTTCATAGTAGATGTGCGCACTGCCGCCCTGTTTGAGTAAAACTTTGAGCTTTCTTTCAAGTATGCTGTTAGAATATAGTTAATGCTTTTCTCTCTCTTGTACATCTGGTTTAAACTAAAACCATATAAAGTATTTATGGATCAAACAGCAAATGAATAGGTGTGTAATTATCTTTAAGAAACGCTGCTGTGCCTCACCAGTACTGCACTACAAACTTTTATTTTAAAAACATATTGTCGCAGACTTTGCGCATCAACAAACAGTGATATGATACTATGAAAAATTACTTAAGTCCACTATAGTGATATCAAACTAAGATGATATTTTAGCAAGGAAAGGTTCCATTGAGATTAAAAATCTCTTATTTTTTCATGGGTGTTCAGACTAAGATAATCAGCAGTAGAATATAAACATGTAAAACAGAAATACAAACATCACATAGTTACATGTTCATAGACATAAAATAATTAAAAATTTATAACATAAATTAAGTAAATCAAGTACAAACGATGGAATCAGCCAAATAAAAGTATGCAGTTTCGATTTAAATGCATACAATGAAGTTAATTCCACAGATGATACTTTTGATTTAAAACATGGTCAACAGATGACCGTTTGACACCAATAACACTGTCCTCCAATTCAAAAAGCGCCCGTTCAATATCATTAACCTCTCTTAACTCGTGAAGATAAGCCTCCGTTGCACCCATAAGCCTGTGTTTGTCTGGGGTGAAACCTTCCAAACGTAGAATTTGGACCAATATAGGGATAAAATGTCCATTCCAAAATCTTTTTGATAGGTGTTCGTAATACTTGAAAAAGAAGTGTCTCTCTAAAGGAGCCCCACAGGTGTGTCTTCTTTGTGAGGGGTGTGAGGCTTCACATCCTGCGCAAATCTCTCTTTTGTGTTTTTGAATAAGCATGTTTAGAACGGATTTGATGGTAAGTTTCACAAAGTCTAGCACGACCGCGTGTAGCTGACACGTCTCCACAGGGAAGTTATGCACCCCCACCAGATCATACTCCTGGGCCATTGTGAAAAATCACACACTACAGAGACAAGCTTTTATCACCAACTCCTGAACTCCTGTCCTCGTCCTACTGGTCATAAACAGGTACTGCAGCACAGACATGTTGTGAACCAGTCACGGTGACCGTGAGTCATTAACGGCTACACCCGTCTCAGTCACGGTGTTCCATTACTAGTTAACCTCCATACCTGACAACGTGCGTAATTCGCATCTCAAATTAATAATATCGCTGAGAGAAGCGCAAAACATAACTGACAACATTGTAACTAAGCATGTAAACGCTGAAATGAGAACTCCCATGATCCTTTGCTCTGCCAGGACTCATCCTTGACTGCCTCTAACCCCCCTGTGTGTGTGTGTGTGTGTGTGTGTGTGTGTGTGTGTGTGTGTGTGTGTGTGTGTGTGTGTACTAAGCAGTCTAAGATACAGAAAAAACAAAGTTTACACATGAAAAAAAATGTGCTAGTCTGTATGATCTGATTTATCAGCACCCTATACCATTTGCACTATGCAAACATACGGTCTGTTAGCATTGTTATTTTATAAAAGGTTATTTAGGAGTGTGAGGTTTTTTGTAAGGTGATTTAAACATGTTAGCCGAATTGATGTGTTTTAACAACACCCTGTAATAAGCTTTTATTCTGCTGTAGTCTATTGAGTTGATTCTGATGAAGACAAACTGTGCAGAGATGTTTCATTAACAAGCTAAGATCCTCTGTTAATGATGAAAAAAAGAATAGAAACACGGATAATGGGTAAATCGGTGCATCGTTTTGACTTACACAAAAATAGGATTATACATGTCACTGAGACATTATTTCCTCCTGTGTGATATTCTGTTGTGAGTTTGAAACGTGCTTTGGGTAAGCTGTGTGGTAGGGTCAGAATAAAAGGATGAAATTCTGCAGCTATAATGATTTCACCAAACTGTCAGGTTTTATCAAGCTCAGTGAAAACATCTTCGGTGCTAAAAAACAGAAACTAGGACCACGTTTTAATTTCTGCTTAAAATGGACAGACTCATAAATAGATGAATATGGGAGTAAAACAGCTGTTTGAGTAGGTGCACATTCTGCGCTATGTTTGAGGTATTGATGAAACATATGATAAATCAACCATAGATGGCTGCTGTTTATGATACATTACATGTCTGCTTAAGGACCCTAACAGCTATCATGAAACATACTGCCCCGGTTCGGTCTGTGGCCACCTAGGTAGAGGTCCCTAGTGCAGGACTCGTAAGGCGAGGAGCTTAATATTCCAAAGTTTAATAACAAAATATAGCGAGAACGAAGAGCATAAACGTAAACATGAACTTAGAGCATAGACAGAAGCACACAGCGGGAAAAACCTATGAAAAAACTGACGCGACAAGGAACTAAACAACAGAGAGACCTTAAATACACTGAGACATAATAAGGGGAAAGGGAAACAGGTGACAACACAGGTGAACGAAATTCACTAACGATACAGGGGAAAGTAAACCTAAACACAACGCACAATGAACACAAGATCAAAATAAAACAGGAAGTGACCTAAACATGGCACGTATGTAAACTTAACAGAGGGAACCTAAACACAGAAGGGCCAAGATATGGGAATAAAACAGACAAAACAAATGGAGAAACCTGAATACATAAATAGGGCACCAATCATCAAACTGAGAAACTGAACTATAAGAAACATACCCTGAAGAATATAACAAAACTACACATGACAAAGGACTAAGACATGAGAACATTCAGATACACTATAACAGAAAATCATAGTAACCTGAAAGTCCAATCTCAGAACTGCAAAACCTAACTCAAAGAAACAAAACGCATTGGTCAGGATCATGACACATCCATAGTAAAGGTTCATTGTATAATGCAGAATCTGATATTTTTTAATACAATCGGGAGATTTTTGGGGGTTTTTTTTCTTCATAATAAAACTGATTGCGCAATCCACACAGCACACAAAAAGGTTGCGGCATGCTCAGGTACAAGCCACACCACAGATTGCGAGGTAATTTTATAGTTTCTGACATGCGCTCGGTGGTCGTAGACAGCAACTGCGTCTTTATTGACAAGATACACAACCGTGCTGCTCTGAAACAAGCGCGGTGACGGTAGGGCATTAGCGGATACAGCCATCTCAGTCACGGTGTTCCATTACTAACTAGCCTCCGTACCTGACCACATGCGTAATTCACCTCTCAAATTAATAATATCGATGAGAGAGCAGCAAAACATAGCTGATAACTCTGTAACTAAACACATAATCCCCAAAATGAGAACTCCCATGATCCTTTGCGCATTCATCGGAACAACAACAAAAATCATCGTGACAGCTGATCACATGACCTACGATCCATGTTTTAATAATGAAAAATACATTGTACCACTCCTCATTGTACGCTGTACATTACAAACATACTTTCATTAAAAATCACGTTAGTAATCCGCCGCTAAACTGCCCCGTATACGTCATTATCACACGCATGCGCACACACACACGGACACACGCACGCGCAAGGCTTTTTTATCACGCATGCGCACACGCACCTCACATGCACGCGCAAGGCTTTTTTATCACCTAGGTGTGATTTTCACACCTTAGGTGTGAAAGGGCCACCAAACTATTACTACTGACACTTAAACCTCCTCAGCAATAATAAACAGTATGAAGGAGTCACTTTCTCTCCTTCTCCCAAAGTATTACAAATATTATTATTTATAATATAAAAGAAGACGACGTTACTGAGAAGCTTCTGAGACGTGTCATAAAAACAGTTTTATGATTTTAATGAGTTTTGTTTCTGTTGTCTTACTTCTAGGCAGTGAGCTGCAGTCTGACAGCCTCTGAGCCAGATCAGTCCTCTTCATCTTCTTTAAACGCTCCATGGTCTTCTTCACTGACTGTTGGCCGTAAGTCTGCACCATTACAAACACTGTGTCCTGCAGGTCTGTCCTCATGTGCAGTATCCGTGTGAAGTCTGAGTCATATTTGTGTCTGAGTTGATGAATTTGATGCAGGACCTTCTTGAACTCTTTGAGCTCCTGGTCATTCAGAGCAGCCAGCGTTTCCAAAAGCAGCTCAATAACAGACTCCATCGTTTCTACCTGCAAAAGTCAAAGAAAATCTTCATGAGATAAATGTGTAATTCCTCAGTTGGTTTCAGGTTTTCTGTTTACATTCATCAACACTTTAGAAATGTACATGTGTTTCAATTCCATCAGCCATCACATCAGGTAATGATGTCATTGGTCATATTTGTCAGAATGATCACGAACACCTGATTATTGATTATTCTGCTTCTGTTAACAAGTTCAGGACTTTTTGATCTACTGAAGACCGACCTCACTGGACAGCCTGAAGCTCTGACATTTCTACTTTTACACTGAAAATCAAATCAAATGAGTTTTTATCTGTTTTCTATTGTAGATTTCTAACGTGCATTTGTTCAGTGAAAGCTGCATCATTTGAAGTCAGACAGATGTGACATTACTCACTTGGTGGATCAGTGCAGGCCAACGTTCATCCTCAGAGTGTTTCTCTGAGAGAAAAGAAATATTAAAAGCTTCATTCATGACTGATTTAACATCAGCATTAATAATCAGACCCTTTTTAATAACTGACACTTTATTTAATCCTAATTATCTTTGTAAGTTCAATTAATAACATTACACTTGTCAACATAAAGTCACATTTGCCATCAATGGAAAACTATCAAACTCTGAGGTAATGATCCAGTTCAGTTTCACTCAATAATTTTGTTCATGTTTTTATGTTAATATCAATGACTTTATTGTTTAAATGTATTGATTTTCAGGGCACTGACCTCTCTCTGTGTCCTCCACATCAAATCCTTCAGCTGATGTTCCTGCAGCTGCAACACATTGAATCCAAACTGTAACTACATAATACACACACTGTGTGTGTCCTTTATGTGAGCTCATCCTGAGTGTAACACTGAGTCCTGACAATAAAAAGCTTTAATATTTCAGTCTCAGCTGTGCTGACTGAAGGCAGGAGGAGGCCATAGTTACACAATCACAGAGAAATCACTGCAAAGACTTTGTAATAATCTACCTCATACAGGTCGTCTGTCTGTCTCCATAGTGGAGTTTAAGTCCAGTCAAAGCTGCACATAAAGAACCATTTACAATACAAGACTGATAGTAATGAGCTCAAAATGCAAGAATTCAATGAAGCAGAAACAAAGAAAGAAAAATGTTTTCAAAGGAAAGATGTTCAAAGAGCTTTAAAACAACATTTACACAAGAAAGTCACTGATTCAATAACCTGAATATTTTTGATTTAAAATCTTTGTAATTTGATTGTGTTTGTAAACCTGAACGTGTTAATTTATCCACTTCTGTCCAAAAACACTGAGAGGAAACACATTCCTTCATTTGAAGATGATCATAAATTTGATATTATTCAGTTCTTGTTGTGATTTTCCCTCACAGATACTGATTCAACTCTTTGGATTCTTCTTTCAGTGTCAGCTGGAATATTATGGTTTAAATTCTTCTACACACAGTTAAGAATAATCACACCATATTCATTGACATTATTACAGATCACTCTGACAGATGACTTTATCTTACCTTTGAGTCCTGAGCTGCTCTCTGACAGCCTCTGCACCAGATCAGTTCTCTTCATGTCTGTTAAAACCTCCCTGCTCACCTCCACAGACTGATGACCAAGTTTATCCATTAAATGGTTCACTATATCTGCTGTGTTTGTACTCAGTCTGATTTGTGGAACACTCTTCTGAAAACACATGAACTTCAGAAGCATCCTGAAATCCCAGAAATCCTGTTCACTCAAATCCTTCAGTGTGTCCAAAAGCAGCTCTTTAACAGCTGCCATTGTTGCAACCTGGAAATTCCAAAGCAAACATAAAGAAAATTTGTTGTTTCACTGAGAGAATTAAAGATTTATGTTGTTGCAGCTGTTTTAGACACTGAATATCCAGACACCACAGACATTTACACCTCCACATGCAGGAAAAAAGGGCCACCTGCATCATGAAGGACCACACACACACTTTTCCTCTCAGGCAGGAGGCTGAGGAGCATCAAGAGCAGGACCAGCAGACTGAGGAACAGCTTCTTCCCTGAAGCTGTAAGACTGCTGGACTCTGGTGGGGCTGTGTAGCTGTACTGCTCTTCCTCCATCAGTCCTTGCTCACACTCATGCTGCTGTTGCTGCTGTCAGTCACACAAGTCACTGCTGTGGCACCACATGTGTCACTACAGCTTTATTCCACATCTTAAAGTGACTATTTTATATTTATGCTTTATTTTGTATTTACTGTTTCTTTATATTCATATTTATTCTTCTTTAATATTGTTTGAACTCTCATGACTGTTACAAGAGCAACACGAGGACCTGAGGACAGAATTTTGTTCTGCTGCATGTAAATGTGACGTGAAGGACAATAAAGGATCCCTGAATCCTCTGAAGATCAGCTGAGCCACTCTGTTAGCTTTTACTGCCTCATCAGTCTTTTATTTTGAAAAACACACTTTTTCACTTAGTAAATATTTTGAATCTAAACTCAGTCCAATCTAAATGATGAAATTATGATTTTCATCCTGCAGCTTATTGAATAAAAGCTGAGCTCTGCAGAGTCACACAGATGAGACGTTACTCACTTTGTGGATCAGTGCAGACAGATGTTCATCCAGATGTTTTTCTGAGAAAAAGGACAAAAAAAAAAAAGAAATAAGTGACTGACAACAGCTGATAGAGCTTTACTTACAAAATATGTTTTTTCCCTCACTGTAAATCTGTTTATAAATCTGAAGCACTTTAATGATTTTAACATGTTTTGTCTGTATTATCTTACTTTTAGGTTCTGAGCTGCAGTCTGACAGCCTCTGAGCCAGATCACTCCTCCTGATATCCTTTAACAGCTCCATGATCATTTTTACTGACTGTTGGCCATAAGTCTGCACCATGGAAAACACTGTGCCCTGCAGGTCTGACTCCTCTGTCTCCCTCGGTTGGAAGAATAAGTCACGTTTCCTCCTGAGGACCTGCTTGAAGTTCTTGGACTCGCTGTCACTCAGATGAGCCAGTGTTTCCAAAAGCAGCTCAATAAGAGACTCCATCGCTTCTACCTGGTAAAATCAGAGGTCAAATGACAGCTGTGTACAATTCAAAGGTCTGTTTGATCTTTAATTAACACAAATTGTTCAGTTTGTCAAACATAAGTCCAAAGCTGAAATTAGGTTCAATTCAAGTCTTTGTAAAATGATGACCTTTGACCTTTGAACCAAACTCAGACATAAAGGGCGTCTCTTTGAAGGCCATGAGGGGCCGACCAGATTTAGAGCAGAAAATAACGTCCATGAACATCTGGTGCTTGGTGGGTACCTGCTTGCATTACTTTGTGTTTCTTTAGTAACCAGAAGGTGGTTCATTGTTTCCTCCTTCTGAAGGATTTCATTTTCATTAACAGGTTTGTGACATTGTTTCACTGCCTGACTGTAACTCCTTCAAAGACTGCTGCAAAAACTGCAGCGAGTCTCCTGATTTTACAAACAGAGGGAGGTTTAACTGCTCACATCTTTACTGCTTAGAAACAGGGACGCTGGATACTGACGATTCAACACTGCAGCTGTTTGGAAACACCTGCGTGACCGTGGCTCATTGAGGTCTTAGTGCTTCACCTCAGTTTGGACAGGTGCCTTACCTGCTGTTTCTAGGCAGGTGAAGCACCAGGATTCCCAATTTTATGGATCAGAGTCATTTGGATGAACCTTGTGATTACTGACTTAATGTTTTTGATAATAACATAAAAAGAAAATGATGACAACATGACACAGCTCCAGCATGAATTTGATGTGTATCATTTATATTTAAGATGAAGATGATTTCCAGTCTTCATCAATCAAAGCTGAACTGTGTGAAGTCGACTGATGTGACATTACTCACTCTCTGACTCAGTGCAGGAAACTGTTTGTCTGAGGAAAACAGAAACAGGAAAAGTCAGATTAGAAACTGCTTTATGGTCAGGCTTTATGAACATTTATAACACAAAAGATTTCACCTCAAAGTGACACTTAAACCTCATCAACCCTCATCCTACCCACACATTTAACACACATGGACCACCGACTGGAGTCCCTGAGGACCCCAATTTACTGGCAGAAACAATCATAATAGAACAATGATTATTTTAATTAAAGCATTATATCAGATATGTAATTAATGTCATCTAAAGATATAAAGTAGTTGAAATAAACTGAGGACTGCATGGACTCCAGTCAGGAGGATGAAGGTTAACAGTGACATAATTATAATCTGTAGAGCTGCTTAAAGACTTTCCAACCATGATGAATGGATTTGGATGGATTTGTTCTGATCTGTTTAAAATACTGGAACTCAGCTGATGTCCTTCCTGTTTTCTTATATCTATGCAGTATTTTCACACATTTCTTTCTTTGTTGTCTTACGTTTGGTTCCTGAGGTCATACCTGATAATCTCTGCACCAGATCAGTTCTGCTCATCTTCATTAAAGCCTTTCTGGTCTCCTCCACACACCCTCGCCCGTACGTCTTCTCCATCAGCTCCACTACATCCTGCGTGTTTCCTGCTTTCAGTTCCCTCTTTGAGAAGAGTGGGAACTTTTATCCACTCCAATGATTGACTTGAACTCAGCAAAGTCCTCTGGACTCAACTGGTTCAGTGTTTCAATGAGCAGCTTCTTAGTCGTCATTGTTACCACCTGGAAAATGAATAAATCTCATCACACATGCAGGACAGGATGTTACTGTTTGTTTTCTGATGGATGCAAACTGACTGCTTTGCATTTCACTCATCACAACATTACTGACATGAACTTTGTTGCATTTCTATCACTCAAATGACAAACAACCACCTTAAACCTAGTCTAAAGATGAGAGGATCAGCAGTGAGCACAGAGTAGCTCAGTGGGTTTCTCCTTCTCATGATGTCTTTAGTGACAAACTTAAAACCAGAACATCAACAGTGCAGTACCTCATCTGACTCAAATCCATCAAATTCAAGTTATTGCCTGTAAAACAACAAATATGACTTTGACTTTGAGCAAAGTTTGGATGGAAACCATCAGGTGATCACTGTGTGCAATTTTACCAATACTTTAGGAGGAGGAGTGATTCCTGTGAATTGTGGATGGACAGAAGGATGATAGACTCCTAGCTGCAGCATAAGCTCCTCTGACCTAAACACTGCTGAAAAGCAGGTTGCAGAAAGTCTGCTTCTGTTCCTCTGTGCAAAGCTCAGCATGCACAAACAGCAACCCAGCAAACATGGCTGAAACCCCGACATTATCTCCTTGGTCAAAACTGGTTGTGGTACGACGGCAAAAAACGAACTGTAGGAGGACGGATATCAACACTGTTTCCATGTAGAACAGAGGACATGTCAGACTGTCTCTTACAAAGTGAGAAATATAAATCAGATTATTACAAAGAAGGAATGAAATTCATTTCTTGCAGATTATTGAAAAAAACAACTGTGCCAAACTCTGTCCAAGAGAACAGGTTTGTGGTTCCAAAAGTTCCAGAAAGGGAAGCAGAACCTTCACCTGTCAGACCCTCTCCTGTGGATCCAGGGTAATGCAAGCAGGGCAAAATCCCTGAAGGCAGTGATGGTGTTTGGAGGCCAGGGGTGAGGTGGAGGAGGCACTAGAAGGCTGTAAACTAAACCTGTAGGAGAATTATTCAGCTCATTTGCTCTCTGCAGGCTGCGTCTGTCACCTCACACCCACTGATTATCTTCAGTTCAATCCACACATCCCTCAGGCTTTTGTG
>CM024201.1:31169518-31220050 GCA_013435755.1 Amphilophus citrinellus
TGGTCTGGGAGTTCGTAAAACGCCAGCTGTGAAGTTCCTTTGACCAACTGGACTCTGCGTTGATACGCTACATCTTAATCAGCTGTTCGCGGCTAGTAAGGTCAGGAAACCCACGATTCAGCAGCTATCACCTGGCGTTAAAGGATTAATGTGATAGACAGAGTGTAGACTGCAAATTTAAAATTTAACATCGAGCAGGCTCCACAAACAACCTGCACAGGCATATACGAATTGTTCATCCCTCAATGAAAGCAGAAGAACAAAACAGGGCAGGTCATTAGGCAGGAGAAACAGGATCAACTCCTCAAAGGCCCTTGTTTTTTTCTGATTTCCAATCTTTTGTTTTATAATTTGTATTTGGAGCACTCTATTATATGTTGAGTACATAAAGAAACGTTTGGTATAAGCCTAATGTATGTTTTTACATTAGTAATTCATTTTACAGTTCTTTTTAAAATTAAAATCTGAGGAGCCATTTGGGAGCCGAAAGAGTCAGCTCTTCTTTGGGAGCCGTGCCTAAAGAGCCGGCTCTTCTTTGGGAGCCGTGCCTAAAGAGCCGGCTCTTCTTTGGGAGCCGTGCCTAAAGAGCCGGCTCTTCTTTGGGAGCCGTGCCTAAAGAGCCAGCTCTCTGAAAAGAGCTGGAATTCCCATCACTAAATGTTACCTCCATCACCTCAAAGTTCCTGTATTATCCTAACGTTACTACCTGCTTACGTACTATACTTTCCCGCTCACTCTGTCCCTCTGTTTCCCGTTCCAAAGCCTGCATCTCTGGCTGCTACTCTCTCTGTCCGCTGCTGCTGTCTTCACCTACAGCCTGCTGATGCTGGAGCAATGCTGTTACCGAGGACGTGGAGGCTACAGCAGTGAACATGTCTGTGATCAAGTTTTGTATGTAAAAATATGGGAAATTTTCCGCTGTAAAATATGTCGTGATATGACGTCATCACCTAACTTGTATAACTGATCATTTGCATGTAGTTGCAATTGCGGCTGTAGGAGAGAGGAATAACATCAAAGACACCCTAAATATGTTTAGAACTGCAAATGAACTTAATAACTTTAATGCTTTGCCTAGACCCATATTGTATAGATCAATTTTGTCCCGTATTGATAATGTTAGAATATCAAATTTAACGAAAACACTGTTGGGTGCGACTGCTCTATGTTCAACCCTCCTCCTTTATCCGGGTCACTGTTTACAACTTGTGTAAGAAAACTCGCTATCGGCTGTCTCAAAGGTTAATAGCGAGGTTCGGAGATGGGAGGGGAGGGAGCAGGTAGGCAGGCTCAGTGTTTAAGTGAGGTTCGGGAGTTGAAGGGTGGAGTCGAAGTGAGGTCTGGGTGATGCCAAAGCGTACGAAGGTTTTATGTACACAAAACACAGTGACAGCAGAGGATTTCAGGTTTCTGGTCTATCACTAAAAAGTTGCTAAATATGTCACTAGTCACTTTTTAAAAATTATTACATTAAAATACGGAAAATGTACGGGAAAATAATAATACGGGAGGACAGAGTTTCCTGGCCAAAACCTGGAATAATCGATAGAATACTTGATTACTAAAATAACTGATAGTTCCAGCCCTAATGAAATTTGCAACATACCATAAGCCAATGCATCACCTTCTCACATAGGCGCAACAGGATTCAGGTGATAGAGCAATTGTTGTGTGAGAAACTGATGACTTATGTAAAATGTATCCCGGCATTTAAAAACAATTTTTAAAAAAAGAATAAAAGATTGGATTTGTATCGTATCGGCAGATATCCAAATGTAAAATATCGGTGTCTGTATTGGACATAAAAAAGTGGTATTATGCCATCCCTAGTAAAGCAGGAGTGGGCAAACTACGGCCTGTGGGCCACACCTGGCCTGTTGGTCTTTTTATTCTGGCCTGTCAAATATTGGTCCAGAATTGCCCAAATCAAATCATATCATATTTATGACTGATGTTGAGGATTCTGAGAATTGCTACAACAAAACCAACACCAGACTACGATGCACTGGCAAAACAACACTGTTCCCTCTAAAAGTAAATGTAAGTATTAACACAGTAATGCTTTTTTTTATGTTTGTTTGATATGTTTGCATCTGGTGCTGGCCCAGCCCGTCTGTCAAATTTCAAAAAGTCAATGTGGCCCCAGAGCCAAAAAGTTTGCCCATCCCTGGTATAAAACATGCATGGAATGGTAGAGTGTAGAAAGTAAAAAAAAGAGAACAGGCTATCATTAAGCTGGTCCAATTCAGAAGGCTGGTTTCAAAACCAGGACAGGAAGTAATGAGGAAGACAAATGCAGGAAGGAGGAAGCTTTTATACCAAGGTGGAGCTGATGTCTATACCAAGTGTCTAGGGGTCACCACATCCTCCCCCTTAAGAGGGAATTCCCACTGGAAAACCTGGAGAGAAGATTAAAAAAAAAAAATCATTCATTTTTCCAGAGTTACATCAGTCAGTGCCAGCAAACAGCCGGCTTGTGGCTGGTTTTTGACAGGCCTGCTACGCGTTTTCAAATTCTTCACTCCTATTTAGTTTTGAGTTCAAAAAAATCCCATCACAGATAAAATTTTCTTGGCTGTGAAATGACGTAACTTTAAATAGAATTTTTTTAAATTTTTTATTAAACTTTGAGTTAAAGATTTACAATAGTTATTAAAATATATAGATTTACAATGTTAACATTGCAAAATATCCATTTACAGTCAAGTCCAGACACACACACATACCTCTATACATAGAAGCGTGTGTTGTGCCCTTATACAAGGGGAATAGTAACAGATAAATGAAGAGGTCGACACTCTGCTCTTGCCTTCACTCGTCTGTATTGAGTGAGGGAAAAGGTACGCGCGGTTTCCCCTACTGAAATCCTAAGGCATTACCAGTGGATCAGTGCACAATCAATTCAGGCAAACCACTTACTCCTCAGCTCTGCATTTCTACTACATATTCTACACAGCAACACAGTCAAAACAATAATAAAATGTTGTGAGGTAAACGGAACAAAGTTATAAAACTAAACAGAATCAAATTTCTTGTCCTCTACACATGTAGAGGTAGGCAGCGCATGCCGTATACAGTAACTTTCAATAAACAAAAAACATAAACAAAACAACACATGAACTCTTACAAGAGGATTACTTAAGACATAACTGTATTTTTTGCATAGGCCAATAGTTTTAATGAAGTTTTTACTATAAATTTTCAGATGTGATAATGTTTTGAAATATAAGTTCAGATTGGTTCGCTTAAAAACCAAATAAAAGGTTTTTTTTTTAAATTTCATTTTATGTATGTAGAATTCGGCTAGGATAATTAACAAATTGACAATATATTGCTCATTGCTGGAAAAACGTAAATTGGAATAATATGTCATGTTCTCTAAATACAACTTTTTTACCAAAGTATGTTTTCAGATCTACCTGGAAATCTTTCCAAAACAGGGTCACATGCACACACTGAACAAATTCGTGTTCTAGAGTTTCTACCATGTAGTTACAAAAAGAACATTTGTCTGTAATGCCAGGGATATAGTTACAAATAGCTGAATTCAGTGGGTAATATTTATGTATAATTTTAAACAACAGTTCTTTAATCTTGTTATGTTACACATATTTATAAGGGAGAGTAAAAACAGAGTTCCATTATGCTGTCCTCAATGGTTTATTCATTTGTGTTTGATTGCTGTTCCTGATCTGGGATTGAGAGGCTTTCTGATGAAGGTGTTGTTTAACTTTTTGTCCAAGATGAAGATGCCTTCAACCGTGATGGTAAAGTTATTCAAAGTAACAGAGTCACACAGATCTGTACTGCATCAGTTAATCAAGTCCAGAACCAGGTGAATATTGTTAGAGATATGGCGTCTACTCATAAATCCACATTGAGATTCATGAATTATTTCATTTAGGCCTGTTTTTAAACGCTTGGCAAGTAAGGAGGTCATAATTTTATAATCGCTACTGAGGAATGTTATTGACCTCCAGTTATCAATAAGTAAAGGATCTTTGTTAGTTTTGGGGATTAGAGTAAGAAGTCCTTGCTTCAATGATGGGGGCAGTTCTTCTCTAGAGAGGGCCTCATTAAATACAGCCAGTAAAAATGTAGCAAGTTGGTTGGCAAATACTTTATCAAATTCAGCAGAGAGCCCATCATTACCTGGTGATTTATTGTTTTTAAGACTTTTTATGCTTGTCAGTACTTTGTCTAAAGTGATCTCTTTAGAGCATTCTCTGCTGAAATGAGCACTTATTGTTTTGACATTTTTGATTGAATTTAGAATATTAGAACTTTCAAGGCAATTAGTAGGGAGATAAAGATTGGCGTAGTATTCAGATATATATTTAGATATAGTATTACTGTCTTCGCAGATTATGTCTCCAATTTTAAATTTAGTTATCATATTTATTTTTTGTTTATTTTTCTGAATTTCTCTTTTCTAAACTAAAAAGGTACCTGCTGTTCTTTTCATATATATATATATATATATATATATATATATATATATATATATATATATGTATATATATGTATATATATATATATATATATATATATATATATTATATATATATATATATGTATATATATATATATATATATATATATATATATATATATATATTATATATATATATATATATATATATATATATATTATATATATATATATATATATATATTTATATATATATATATATATATATATATATATATATATATATATATATATATATATATATATATATATATATATATATATATATATATATATATATATATATATATATATATATATATATATTTGGAGCGGAGTTTTCGAGAGACAATGAACCAAGGGTGTTACAGAGACACCATCTTGGCCCGGCCCCCAAAAACAGAAAAAGTAACAACAGACAAAGTATAAACAAAGTAAATAAGGTGAATGAAAAGAAACAGTGCATTATGGGAACCCCCCCAGCAGCCTAGGCCTATAGCAGCATAACTAAGGGGTGGTCAGTGTCACCTGATCCAGCCCTAACTATAAGCTTGATCATAAAGGAAAGTTTTTAAGCCTAATCTTAAAAACAGAGAGGGTGTCTGTCTCCTGTATCCAAGCTGGGAGCTGGTTCCACAGCAAAGGGGCCTGAAAGCTGAAGGCTCTGCTCTACTCTTAAGTATCCTAGGAACCACAAGTAAGCAGTTACAGCGCACTGATGAATAAAACAATATCCAAAAAAAATATTGTTGGTGTCTTGATCAGCTGTTTGTTTGAAACTGAACAAACTGTACTCTGAGAAGTCCTGAAATTGTTCTTAGAGCATTTTACAACATCGAGTGACCGAATTAAGCAGCCTGCACATATGTGGCACCTGTAGAGCGTATTTTCATTATATGTCCAAATACCTGCCTGTTGCTTTTAGGTAAGGCTTGTTTTATTTAGTAGTCTATTTTTTTATTCTACCTATATACTTACCTGACTTGCCAGCAGGGGGCAGGATGGTCTGTTGGTGATGTTTGGGCTGCGAGTGTGTGTCTGCAGAAAAAATGTGTGCGCAGTACAAAGTTCCCCTGAACTTGTCCAGCCTGGTTCTTCCCATGTGGATTAATAAACTGAATCTTCTTTACACCTATAACATTGTTGCAGTCTGAGTGGTGTAACACATACCGCTATTAAGTATCCTGGACACAACGTGTGTGATTTATTAGACAATTTCTCTTTTGTGTCCCACAAATTTTGCCCTTGTTACGTCCTCATCAGCAGCTCCAGCTCCATTTTATAGAACAGCAATACGCTGAGTTCACTTGAATTATCTTCTAACTGTTGCTAATGTGTCATTTGGGGATAAATGTGATTAGTCAATTTTCACACCTGTGTAACACTTTTGTACAGTTTAGTGTGGAGTGACCCATAGATGCTGATAATCACTGTATGTGTGATGATGTTCATGCAAAGTTTTGTTCAGATTGGCCCACACGTGAAAGAGGAGACATATATACATACATACATACATACACTACGATCATTATAGTAAGATGAAATATTTGTACTCATATTACTGTACTTTATATTGTTTATTGTACTGACCCAAGTTTACAGCAATGACAACCCAGTGAACCTATTTATCTCCATCCTGTAACTCAGCAACCCCTGAAGAAGCTCTTTAAGGGTTGGTCAGAAAAACTAGGGAGACCCCCGAGTATGTCCTCATGAACTAGAAGCTCAAACACAGTCTGAAGTTTTGGACAAAAGCTAATATAACTTTGAGACACTGGACAGGAAGAGAACACAGAGAGTTTTGACATTTTATGAAGTCTGACATGAGACAAACCACACATACTCCATCCTAACCTTCAAAAGTTCAGTCACAACAAACACTGATGAATCATTCTTATAAAATCCATGACAGTAGTGTCCCACCAAGCCTGGAGAAACATAAGGCTCTCCTTAGTTGGCAGCAGTGGATGTTGTTTGGTGGCAGTGTTCTTATCATAGCCCAACAGAATGTCAACAGACCGAGTTTAACAGACAGACCAGCAGAAGAGGGACTTTGTGCAGTTTCTGCCATCAGCACAGGTGAATGATGCAGTCGCACCTTTTCCTCTGTTTTAAAGAACCGAAAAACTTTGATCTTAAATGGATTAACTAGATTGACACAGCAGAACTGAGTTTAGGTGGAAGAGGAAATAGTTTGATAGTCTGGGTTTGTTTATGAGTCAGTTGATACATTTGGCATGTTTTTATCTAACCAGAGACCTCTGTTCAGACGAGGCCAAGAAGAGTTCTTCAGAATATAGTTGGAAATCTTACAGAAACCCAAATGCTCTGATTGGCTGTGAGACGTTCTCAACATGTTGAAACTACATCTAACTGACACAGCCACTCGAAACACTAGGATACCAGCACAATGTTCCCCATGTGGAACCCATTTCCTCATGAAGCAGAGAACCTTTGGCAGCACTCTTACTGTCTGCATCAGAAAAGAACACAATCAAAAAAGTCACTCAGAGGTGAATCAGCCTGTTGTTTGACTGCTAGTTCACTGTGGGAAACAGCCAGGAGTGAGTCAGGCACAGACATGGCCACATTCTCAGGTCCACCTCGCTCAACTTCAGGTTCACCTTTAATGTCGCGCATCATTTGATTACACTTGGATGACTTCAGGAACACAGTGGACAGCATCAGGCACCTCTGCAGCAGAGCTAAATGTCACAACAGGAGGTGGTGGTCCTCTACAGGGTGTATCCAGCCTGCACCCCCCTACAGACACACACACACACACACACACACACGCCCGCATGCACGCACACAAACACACATTTTTCTTCTAAGATATTTGCTTAATTTAGTGAATTTAGATGAAAAAGGAAGATCAGTTTTATTTGATGCAAAGATTATAGAGATGTGAAAGCGATGCTCTGTTTACATGACAGTGCAATGAAAACATTTTTGTCTCTAAAATCAGTGAATAATCATGACTGATAGTCGAGATCTCAGCACTGAACAAAATAATTATGATCATCATTTTAGCCATAATCATTCAGCCCTAGTAGTCTGTATGCCTGCTACAGTGAGACAGAAATATCAAAGAAAAAATCTTTAAATCTCCAGAGAAATTATGAAGTTATTTAACAAATCTTTTGTATTTTTCAGGAAAAAGCTGTTAAAAAGCTGCTTTTGGAAACACTGAAGAAGTTGAGTGAACACGAACTCAACAAATTCAGGCTGTTTCTAAAGTTCACGTGGTTCAAGATGGACCTGCCACAAATACAGACATATATAAACACGGCAGAAGAACTAGTGGATCTGATGGTGGATGAACTTGGTCAGCAGTCTGTGGAGGTGATCATGGAGGTTTTAACAGACATGAAGAGAACTGATCTGGTGCAGAGGCTGTCAGAGAGCAGCTCAGGACTCAAAGGTAAGATAAAGTCATCTGTCAGAGTGATCTGTAATAATGTCAATGAATATGGTGTGATTATTCTTAACTGTGTGTAGAAGAATTTAAACCATAATATTCCAGCTGACACTGAAAGAAGAATCCATAGAGTTGAATCAGTATCTGTGAGGGAAAATCACAACAAGAACTGAATAATATCAATTTATGATCATCTTCAAATGAAGGAATGTGTTTCCTCTCAGTGTTTTTGGACAGAAGTGGATAAATTAACACGTTCAGGTTTACAAACACAATCAAACTACAAAGATTTTAAATCAAACATACAATGGCTTGCAAAAGTATTCATACCTCTTGAACTTTTCCATATTTTGTCACATTACAACCACAAACATAAATATATTTCACTGGAATTTAATGTGAAAGACCAACACAAAGTGGTATACAATTGTAAAGTCGAAAGAAAATTATACATGATTCAAAACATATTTTACAAATAAAAAACTGAAAAGTGCGGTGTGCAAAAGTATTCAGCTCCCTTTTCTCTGAGTGCAACCAATTGCATTCAGAAGTTGCCTGATGACTGCAAATGACTAAACAGAGTCCACCTGTGTGTAATCTAATCTCAGTACAAATACAGCTGCTCCGTGACGGCCTCAGAATATTGGGGAGTAAACAGCATCATGAAGTCCAAAGAACACAGCAGACAGGTCAGGAATAAGGTTCTGGAGAAGTGTAAAGTAGGCTTAGGCTATAAAAAGATTTCCCAAGCTTTGAACATCTCACGGAGCACTGTTCAATCCATTATCTGGAAATGGAAAGAGTACGGCACAACTGTAAACCTACCAAGACAAGGCCGTCGACCTAAACTTACAGGCCGAACAAGGAGAGCACTGATCAGAGATGCAGCCAAAAATCCATTGTTTAAAGATAACCATAAAAAGTCCCGGTTGCAGTTTGCCAGAAGCCATGATGGGGACACAGCAAACATGTGGAACAAGGTGCTTTGGTCAGATGCGACCAAAATTGAACTTTTTGGCCAAAATGCAAAACACTGTGTGGCAGAGAATTAACACTGCACATCACTCTGAACACACCATCCCCACTGTCAAATATGGTGGTGGCAGCATCATGCTCTGGGGCTGCTTCTCTTCAGCAGGGACAGGGAAGTTGGTCAGAGTTGATGGGAAGATGGATGGAGACAAATACAGGAAAATCTTGGAAGAAAACCTGTTGGAGTCTGCAAAAGACTTGAGACTGGGGCGGAGGTTCACCTTCCAGCAGGACAACGACCCTAAACATAAAGCCATGGCTACAATGGAATGTTTTCAAACCAAACATATTCATGTGTTAGAACGGCCCAGTCAAAGTCCAGACCTAAACCTAATCGAGAATTTGTGGCAAGATCTGAAAACTGCTGTTCACAAACGCTCTCCATCTATTCTGACTGAGCTTGAGCTGTTTTGCAAAGAAGAATGGGCAAAAATTTCAGTCACTAGATGTGCAAAGCTGGTGGAGACATACTCTAAAAGACTTGCAGCTGTAATTGCAGCAAAAGGTGGTTCCACAAAATATTGACTCGGGGGCTGAATACTTTTGCACACCACACTTTTCAGTTTTTTATTTGTAAAAAATGTTTTGAATCATGTATAATTTTCTTTCCACTTTACAATTGTATACCACTTTGTGTTGGTCTTTCACATTAAATTCCAGTGAAATATATTTATGTTTGTGGTTGTAATGTGACAAAATATGGAAAAGTTCAAGGGGTATGAATATTTTTGCAAGCCACTGTATTCAGGTTATTGAATCAGTGACTTTCTTGTGTAAATGTTGTTTTAAAGCTCTTTGAACATCTTTCCTTTGAAAACATTTTTCTTTCTTTGTTTCTGCTTCATTGAATTCTTGCATTTTGAGCTCATTACTATCAGTCTTGTATTGTAAATGATTCTTTATGTGCAGCTTTGACTGGACTTAAACTCCACTTTGGAGACAGACAGACGACCTGTATGAGGTAGATTATTAAAAAGTCTTTGCAGTGATTTCTCTGTGATTGTGTAACTATGGCCTCCTCCTGCCTTCAGTCAGCAAAGCTGAGACTGAAATATTAAAGCTTTTTATTGTCAGGACTCAGTGTTACACTCAGGATGAGCTCACATAAAGGACACACACAGTGTGTGTATTATGTAGTTACAGTTTGGATTCAATGTGTTGCAGCTGCAGGAACATCAGCTGAAGGATTTGATGTGGAGGACACAGAGAGAGGTCAGTGCCCTGAAAATCAATACGTTTAAACAATAAAGTCATTGATATTAACATAAAAACATGAACAAAATTATTGAGTGAAACTGAACTGGATCATTTCCTCAGAGTTTGATAGTTTTCCATTGATGGCAAATGTAACTTTATGTTGACAAGTGTAATGTTATTAATTGAGCTTACAAAGATAATTAGGATTAAATAAAGTGTCAGTTATTAAAAAGGGTCTGATTATTAATGCTGATGTTAAATCAGTCATGAATGAAGCTTTTAATATTTCTTTTCTCTCAGAGAAACACTCTGAGGATGAACGTTGGCCTGCACTGATCCACCAAGTGAGTAACGTCACATCTGTCTGACTTCAAATGATGCAGCTTTCACTGAACAAATGCACGTTAGAAATCTACAATAGAAAACAGATAAAAACTGATTTGATTTGATTTTCAGTGTAAAAGTAGAAATGTCAGAGCTTCAGGCTGTCCAGTGAGGTCGGTCTTCAGTAGATCAAAAAGTCCTGAACTTGTTAACAGAAGCAGAATAATCAATAATCAGGTGTTTGTGATCATTCTGACAAATATGACCAATGACATCATTACTTGATGTGATGGCTGATGGAACTGAAACACACGTACATTTCTAAAGTGTTGATGAATGTAAACAGAAAACCTGAAACCAACTGAGGAATTACACATTTATCTCATGAAGATTTTCTTTGAATTTTGCAGGTAGAAATGATGGAGTCTGTTATTGAGCTGCTTTTGGAAACTCTGGCTGCTCTGAATGACCAGGAGCGCGAGGAGTTCAAGCAGGTCCTGCATCAAATTCATCAACTCGGACACAAATATGACTCAGACTTCACATGGATGCTGCACATGAGGACAGACCTGCAGGACACAGTGTTTGTAATGGTGCAGACTTACGGCCAACAGTCAGTGAAGAAGACCATGGAGGTTTTAAAGATGATGAGGAGGACTGATCTGGCTCAGAGGCTGTCAGACTGCAGCTCACTGCCTAGAAGTAAGACAACAAAAACAAAACTCATTAAAATCATAAAACTGTTTATGACGTCTCAGAAGCTTCTCAGTAACGTCTTCTTCTTTTATATTATAAATAATAATATTTGTAATACTTTGGGAGAAGGAGAGAAAGTGACTCCTTCATACTGTTTATTATTGCTGAGGAGGTTTAAGTGTCATTTTGCATATTGTACATTTTTACAAAGTCATATTTCCTGAATAATTGTCAGTCAGTTTTTAAGTGTGTTTGTCATGAGTCACTTTTCCCACTTTTGTCCTCAGAGAAACACTCTGTGGATGATCGACGCTCTGCACTGATCCACACAGTGAGTCATGTCACATCTCTGATTCAGTACAAGACAGCAGATGCAGGCTGAAAGTCAGAGTACTGAAGTATCATCTGCTCTCATTTCCATCATTTTCTCATGATTTATGCTGGATGTTTGTGAGAAACTGAAGCTTCCTTCAGTTTGAGTCCTTCAGCAGTAATTTGATCCAACACTAATGTCAGGATGTCTTTACCACTGAGGATGAGCTGAGGAAATGTCAGCATGTACATTTGTCCTGACTGTTCTCTTCAACAGGACAGAGAAATCTGAGAAGATCAACCACTCTAAGATTAAAGATTCAACTTTATTGTGCTTAAAATATTTGATAAAGAATTAAAGATCATCTGAAACCTGAAATCATGGAAATAGTGTTGAGTGATATTTTTCAGTTTTTAGCTGCACAGTATATGAGAAGAACTGCAGCCTGTAAATAAACACGATTCAAAATCATAAAGAGGATCACTGGTTTGTGCTTTCTTCACAGTTCTGATAAACATGCTGTAATCAATATAACAGCCCATGTTTGGCTAAATATATGAATAAACTTCTGACCCATGAATGTACTGACTGTTCCAGGTGGCAACAATGGCAGCTGTTAAACATCTGCTTTTAGGAACTCTGAATGATTTGAGCAACGAGGAGTTCAAGAAATTTCAGAGGTTTCTACGGGTATTTTTTCCTCAGAAGAATCTGTTATATTCCTCATGGAGGTTTGAGCCGTCATCAGTCAGAGCAGACTTTGTGGATCTGATGGTGGATGAACTTGGTCAGCGGTCTGTGGAGGTGACCAGGAAGGTTTTCTTGTACATGAAGAGGACTGATCTGATACAGAAGTTATCAGAGAGCAGCTCAGGATCCAGAGGTAAGACCAACAAAGCTGCATGAGTGTAAACTCTGTGTCATCAACAATGTAAAATCTCTGAAATCTGAGATCAATAACTGATCTGATTTATTGATTTCATCAAATGACCAATAAATCCTGATGACTGTTGCAGGTTTTTGTGTTGGTGGTGGCATGGTGGTGCAGTGGTTAGCACTGTCACCTCACAGCATGAAGGTTCTGTGTTTGAGCCTCCTGGTTGGCTGGAACCTTTGTGTGTGGAGTTTGCATGTTCTCCCTGTGCCTGCATGCTTTTCCTCAGAGTGCTCTGGTTTCCAGTCCAAAGACATGCTGGTTGGGTTTATTGGTGGTTATCAGTTAGCTGTAGGTGTCAATGATTCTGTCTCTCTTTATTACCCATGATGGACAGGTGTACGGTCTCTCTCCCTGTTACCTCTAAGATAGGCTCCAACTTTCCACTAGTTTATTAGATGATGAGTGGATGGACAGTTTTTATATTGGGTTGTGTGTCATTTTACTGTGTGTCTTCTTAAAGTTGATTCTGCTTGGATGTGTGATGAGATTTGAATCCGCAGAGTTCATTTGAAATGTCTTTTCTCCTCAGAGAAACTCTCTGTGGATGAAGATGAAGCTGCACTGTTGAAGAGAGTGAGTGTGACTTTACACAACTCAGCTTCATTCAGTAGATTCAGGTTGTAAATCCTCCTCATCTTGAACATTAAACATGATGAAACAGACAAACCATCTTTAAACTGGATGATTCTCACAGTGTTAATGTGGAGCTCTGCAGCAATAATGTTATCACCACTGATGACAGAATATGTGTTTGTCTTTAAAACTCTTTAAAATTAGAAATTTATAAGTATTTATTAGTATAGTTCATTCACTCGTTCTACTTTTTTCATGTTTTACAATAAAAACAAACTTTCTGTCAGAGAAATAAAAACATTTTGTGTTTTGTTACTAAAGTTTTGGAGACACATCTGTAAGCATTCATATCATCAGTACCACAGATATTACCAGCTGTGTTTGAGTGATCCTTCTGAAAAATATAAATATGAATGAAGATATGTTTTCATTAATATTTGATACGTCTCCTACAGTGACTCTGAGAAAATTCAAAGAAAGAAATCTTTAAATCTCCAAACAGAGAAATTCCACAGTTGATTAACAAATCCTTTGGATCTTTCAGGAAGAAGAGCTGGAAGCTGTGAGACAGATTCTCTTTGAAACACTGAAGGATTTGAGATTTGAGGATCTCAACAAATTCAGGCTGTTTCTGAAGTTCACGTTTTTCAAGATGGGCCTGCCACGAATACAGACATATAGAAACATCGCAGAAGAACTAGTGAATCAGATGGTGGATAAACTTGGTCAGCAGTCTGTGGAGGCGACCAGGGAGGTTTTAACAGACATGAAGAGAACTGATCTGGTGCAGAGGCTGTCAGAGAGCAGCTCAGGACTCAAAGGTAAGAGCAGAAAAATCCTGATGTTTGATAAATACATTTTTATAATTTACAATAAACATGTTCAGATGACTTTTAATCAATGACAGACATCAAAATCAGTGGTCAATGCAACAGCACTACAAAAATAACTTTGCAGAAATCATCAGAACTGAATCCAAACTCTGAGTTTTCATGATGTCACTGCTGAGAAGATTATATTTCATCTTTAAACACGTACACAAACAAGTTTCATCATAAATGTAATCAGATTACAGTCAGACTGCCTGCAGCTGCCTTTAAAGTCATTTTTCCGTCAGTGCGCCCGATTACAACAAATGATTGATGGTTGATCAGTGTGTTATGAGTCTGAAACATCTTTATACAGATGAGTCTTATTCACACAATGATTGCAGTCAATTATCCAGACACTCAAACACACAGAGGAATAAAGGAGGAAAGGAACAGAGGAGGGAAGTAAAAACACAGAAACTACACGAGGAACTAACCTTAAAAATGAAACTGGAAGTAAAAAATAAACTCACACATGTAAACAGTCAGAATGCAGAGTGGAAATGCAGGAAACACAGAAAAGAGCAAAAACCACCAGAAGCACGAAGATACAAACTATTGATCCAAAACAAGGATCACAACAGTGAGCGTGACAAGAACCGGCTTCACTTGATGAAGTGTTAAAGCTGCACAGAATCAAAAACTGATGTTTTTGAAGCGTTTGGGGCAATATTTAGACAATAAAGTAGATCATACAAATTCAGCTTTTCCTGACAGTTTTTTAGGTTTTAGTACTGAAACTTCTCTTCTTGATCTTCTTAAGTTTTTATCCTTTACTAAGAAAACTGGAGGGATGAATTTAGCAGAATTTGATGGTTGTTCTGTGTGTAGTTCATAAGTGTAGAGCAGCTGGTGGAGTGACGTGGTGTGACGAGCTATAGAAGAATCCACAGCAAACACCGGGCTCAGGTGGACTGAAGTGTTCACACTGCTGAGACTCCTCCGGTCCCACTCGCCTTCCTGTGACCTCAGCGAGCTAAAAATACGGAGCAGTCCTCATGAAGTGTTTCTGATTGTGAAGCTGATCTCAGGGCTTTAATATTGGGTACATGTTGAGACGGACTCTGAGTCTGATGTTTGAAGCATCTCCATCTCAGACTCTCTTCTGATTGTCAGCAAAGTTTCTTCCACTTTATGTCCTGAGTGTTTGATCACAGATGGATTCAAGATTTCATTTGCTTCACTTGCTATTTTGTGGCAAAGAAAAACATTATTTAGTTCACACATCGAGGCAGTCTGTCATTATTTATTGTTTTCTTTCTTCCTCAGAGAAACACTCTGTGGATGAACATCTGTCTGTACAGATGCAGACAGTAAGTAACAATAATAATGAATTAATACAAAATCCTGATTACATTGGATTAATCTGTCATCTACAAATAAAGTTATTACCAAATCACATCACTTTTTGTCTGCTTTGAATTTTGTCAGGCATTAACGATCCAATCAGACAGAGAGAAGCTTTTGGGAATGTTGGGTGATCTCAGACAGAACGAGCTGGAAAATTTCAAGTGGTTCCTGGGGAGCAGCGATGCTGTGATGGGGCTGCCACGTATCCCAAAGAGCCGATTGGAGGAGGTCACCACCTGTGACCTGGTGGATCTGATGCTGCAGACGTACACAGAAAAGTCTGTGGAGGTGACCAAGAACATCTTTAAGAAGATTAACAGGAATGATCTGGTGCAGAGGCTGTCAGAGAGCAGCTCAGGATCCAAAGGTACGTTCCATGAAAAAGAAATAAATGTGGTCTGCAGAGCGTGGTCTGTTAGATTTTATGGTTACAGCTGCCATGAAATTCAGTCAGACATTGATGGTCCCCAGAGGATGAATCCCAGTGACTTTAGTTAGTCTGGACTTTTCCTCTCGTACCACCAGCAGGTTGACATTTTCATTTCCAGTAAAATATTTCAGACTGTTGGCTGAGTGTCATGACCTTTGGTGCTCAAAAGATTTACCAACAATGAGTTTGGTGGGTCTCTGAGTTTTGAGGCAGCTCATATCCACAACTTATTTTGTCCAGTACTGCAGTTTTTCACTGTAGTCTGTAGAAGTGATCAAAAACAAGTTATCTGACTTTTTCTCTGTTTTTGTCATTAATTTTGTTTTTCTTCAACTTAGACTTCTCTCAGTTGCACGTCCTGCTGAACATGTTGCTCTCATGTTTGAGCAGCACTGCACAGCACAAAGTGATCAAGCAGCAAAACTTAGCATGATTTTATATGTCAGCATAACATCATTGATTTGCATGATCTGTGTCTCAACAAGGACGAGAAACTGGAGGAAGTTCAGAGTCTGAGGATTGTGGAAGCGTGATGGTAATCCCTCACACTCATCCTAAAGTTTATTTGTTTTTATTTATGTGATTTTACAAAAATAAAGTTGTGTACATATTTCCTAAAGTGAGTGTCCTCTGCAGCAGGACTCCAGTGACTGGACTAAACTTGAACCTGAGGTGAACGGTACAGATGCAGACGAGGCTCCAACTTACAGGTAAATTAACTTCCTGGATCCTGCAGCACAGCAAATTCAATGTTTCTGGTAGCATCAAATAAATTCAGCACAGCTATTCATATTCACTCTGTTGTGTCACTTCATGAACATATATTTGATTCCCATGTTAGCCTTCAGTCTGAAGCAGGACACTTTGAATGCAGTGTCTCTGGCTTGCGCTGGGTCTGTAAGGAAAAGGCCAGCTTTCAGTACCAGTTTGGTTCTTGGGAGGGACACATGGACAGGATGGAAAGCAGAGGATACATGCCTGCAGGTCCCCTGATGGACGTCACACTCACTGCTGGGAAGTTAAATGAAGTTCACCTGCCACACTGGATCTGCACAGGTAAGAGGACATGAAGGAAATCATTTCAGATGTTTCAAATTTGTGACAGTGAGTGCACAAACTGTTAGAATCTGTTCATCTCACTCAGTGTGTGTTGTTGTGTTCTCATGCAGATGACATCCCTGACATACTGGACAAGTTTGCAGTCCTTCACGTAGATGACTGTGGAGATGTTGTGGAGAAAGTGTCTGAGGTCACACCATCACATGTCAAGATAATGGAGCCAAATTTCTCTCTAATAGGAGCTCTGATAAGTTTCTTCTTTCCTCCAAAAATCAGCTGTTTTATGCTGATGTACTATAAACCCAACACATCATTCCTCAAACTCCATGTTTATCCAATGCGACAGGATCCTGCTCTGGAACAGGTAACTGAGTATCTCAGTGTGGTAACACTTTTTAATAACCACATTAGTAAGGTATAAGTAAACACTCAGTTCATTTATAAACCATGAATGTTATTTTAGTGGACATTAGTGTGTAATTTATAAACACAGTTATAAATGCTTTATTCTTCATTAATAATATTTTAATATTTTTAACGACAGCATTTAAATACTTTATAAATGATGGATTAAAAATTTCTACACAAAATATTACATGAAATTCAAACAAGTTATTTATGAGCTGTTAATGGTTCATGTATCAGTTAGAAGGTCTAATTAAATGATTACTTATACATGATGATTAAGATATGCACTAATTAGTGAGTGCATTAACAGAGGTTTTATAAATGCTTGTTAATTATTGTAACTCATGGTTAATTCAGACAGTTACTAGTTATTAATTTAGTCTGCTGTGTGAGCTCATCTACAGTGAGGACCATCTGTGCCTTATGAAGCATTTATAAATGAAACTGAAAGGTCAGCAGGACCTCGAGACTCCAAAAAGTCTCAGATATCTTTACAACAGAGAACAGAAACAGACGAAGCACAAAGTGATGCAAACATACAAATATTTATTGCAACATGTGAACATGACTCACTTCAGGTTTACAGAATACTGAAATATAATCAGGACCAGAGTCTGAGTTTGTAGGAGAGAGAGACACACTGAGCAGCTGGAGACACAAGTTTACCCTCAACTTCAATATATTGACATTATATTGAAAACATCTTTCAATTAAAAAAACATGAATAAGGTTATCATGAAAAAATGTGAGTATTTCACAGAGCTTCACAAACAAGTGTAAACACATAAACAATCATATTAAACTGATAAACTTGCCTTTTTTGTTAAACAGAGAACAGACAAGGACGAGACCTCAGATGGATACAAAAGGCTCAAAAAGCCACACCCAGACAGGTACCTGCAAACTGAGCGTGCTTTCAGCCTCAGAGCCGACATGGAAACAGCAGAAATCCAACCAGAGGTAAAGTTTGTAACATTTGTGCTGGATGAAACCTTCCTGCTGACAAGATTTAAGCCCTCACTGTAGGCTTAGATGCACCTGTACTCTGAAACATACATGTGCAGTCATTTCTGAAGGCTGGTTAAGGACACATGTTGCTGTTTTGATCACAGACATGACCTCTTGATCGGATAGCAAACAAGGACTCCATGAATTTGATGCGTTCCAAGTTTGCTCATTAGCATAGACTGTATATAGAAGATGGCCGTAGGCTCTGAGGGAGGTGTACTATGAGGGAAGTTCATCACAGCCAGCTGTTTGTGGCTCAGTGATGATAACAGGTATTACAACAGTGAGCATCAGCTGTCTCTGCTGATCCAGGCTCTGCTTCAGGCTCTGCTTGCTCACACAAAAAGACGTGTTTGAAGCTTTATTTCAGTTTTCTTCTGCACAAAACTGAGTGAATGAGTGCTGCTGCTGCAGAGACAGTATCAGAGAGAGTGAACAGGTGACACAGATAAATCCAGGATAAAAAAACAATGACAAATATATGTGAAGAGAGCAGAGCTGCTCCTCCACTATATGTGTATATATGTGGGTTATTTTACACATTTATTTATGTATTTTTATGAATTTGTTCCACAGGAGTTAACCTTCAGATATAACAGCCTGAACTTCTATGAAGTGTACATTAAGGATCCAGAGGAAGAACTCAACCTTACCCTCGTAGACTCAAATGATGGTGAACCAGAGCATGAACCAGTTTGGATGTGCAGAATTTATAAAGGTCAGTGGTTATTAAACAGTACAGACAACATTGTCATTATATGAAATATAATTGTGTGTCTAAATTAACTGTTTGTGGTGAATGTAGCACAACACACAGTATATCATATTTATATTTTCTTTTGATTCCAGATGATTATTCAGCATCTGGCCGTGTTGAAGGTAAGAAATTACACTTAATGAGTACAAAGAGGAACTTTGTGTTTCACTCATTATAACCTCACACATGCTGCAGTTTGATTAAAGTGGAGCAGAGCTGAGTCAAATAGTATTCATTGGAGTGTTGTCGTCCTTTGGTGGGACTGCTGGAATATTATCAGCATTAATGTGCTGAGTCTGCGATGATTCATATTATCCAGTTTTGTGTATATTGTGTTTTTGGACAGTGAAACATTTTTGTAATTTTGCCTCTGAACACCACCACAGTGGATTTTAACAATCCAGCCAAACTATCAAGATGTGACTGAAGTGCAGAGCTTCAGCTGTTTGGGAATTACAGCCATTTTAATATATAGTCTCATATTTTAAAATACAATTGAGTGACAGGCAGTTTGATGGCCAGGTGAGGTCTGCTCCCTCGTTATTTCACCACAGACAAACAGATGAAAGATCTGGAGTTGATTCTGAGTGTTGAGCTTGTATCTGGTCGCTGTTTGCTGGAGCTTGTTATTAGTGAAGGTGGCGATCGTTAGGCTGAACAACCAAAACAAACTCTGCTTTAATCTTCCCCAGTTTAACTGTTCATAATTGATATCATTCAGTCTTTACTGATAGATGATGGCTCTCTTACAGCCAGAGCAGATGTTTCAGAGTTCAGTAATAGACCCTTTCACTGTTTATAAACAATGATGACGTAGGTAACGATGCTTGCACATTTTGAAACAGAAATGTGGCGTTCAATAGCGTTTCAATCTACAAGAATGGATTATCAATGAAAGATCGTGAAAACTACCTGTAAAAATTAACTTTGACCATTGGCAACCGATTCCCCGATTCCTGTGTTACGTTAGCAAATGGGCCGATATCCAGTGGCCAGATATATATGTGTATTTGGTGGAGAAACCCAGTGTATATACTAGAAAGAAGTTAAATGCATAGAAGTCACTGGATGCTTATTTATGTTGTCTGTGGCCATGTACTGAACAAATATCATGACATAGACTCGGACTTTTGTGTCTTGAAGACAGAAGTTCTTCCAAGTCAACAACAAGGAAACACGACTGAGGCTTGGGTCATTGTAAACAAGTCAGAGAACTCAGTCTAAAACTTAGCATATGGTCCAGAGCAATAAAAGAAAGCATGACTACTGCAAGACAGAGAAATTAAATAACTGACATGTGCTTCTGATGTTGCTACAGTCTGATGTGCAAGTTAAAATTGAGTCGACTAGCTTAGCAGGAAGACTAGAAGCATGAGTGCACATGCAGCCTGGATTTGTCTAAAGTTTAAAAACTGCTGCCTACTATCAAATCTAAGGCTCACTGATAGTTTCCATTGTTTGTGAATACAGATAATAGGATAGCTGTGATTATGTTAACCATCACTGACTTAGCTTAATACAGTGGGGAAATAAGTATTTGATACACTGCTTCACAAGTTTTCCCGCCTACAAAGAATGGAGAGGTCTGTAATTTTTATTGTACACTGCTCAAAAAATAAAGGGAACACTTAAACAACACAATATAACTCCAAGTAAATCAAACTTCTGTGAAATCAAACTGTCCACTTAGGAAGCAACATGGATTGACAATCAATTTCACATGCTGTTGTGCAAATGGAATAGACAACAGGTGGAAATTATTGGCAATTAGCAAGACACACTCAATAAAGGAGTGGTTCTGCAGGTGGGGACCACAGACCACTTCTCAGTACCTATGCTTTCTGGCTGATGTTTTGGTCACTTTTGAATGTTGGTGGTAGCATGAGACGAACTCTACAACCCACACAAGTGGCTGAGGTAGTGCAGCTCATCCAGGATAGCACATCAATGCAAGCTGTGGCAAGAAGGTTTGCTGTGTCTGTCAGCGTAGTGTCCAGAGGCTGGAGGCGCTACCAGGAGACAGGCCAGTACACCAGGAGACGTGGAGGAGGTCGTAGGAGGGCAACAACCCAGCTTTTAGCAGTTCAGCTTGGGCTTTATTCTGTATATCCAGAGGTTGTTAGTTAGCAGAGGTGGCAAAAGAACACTCATCACTTAAGTAAAAGTACGTATACTTATGTTAAAAATACTCTGGTAAAAGCTAAAGTGCTGGTTCACCTTCTTTACTCAAAGGCCTTGAAATATACTCGAAGTATAAAAGTAGCTCTTTGGAGGACATTTCTACCAGCAATTTTTTTGTTTTGCCAAGCTAACTAAGCCTCATGTCATTAATATCAATACAAAATAATTTTAATACAAGGAAATACAAACTTTATTTAAACATAAATTCTAATAAATGTAGCTTGAACTTCAGTTATGCAGAACACGAGCAGAGAAAAACAAAAGGAATGGAAAAACAAAACAAAAAAAATAGCTCTATTTGCTCAGTGAGTGGATCTAATCTGCATCATCACCTCAAATTTAATTTGATGTTTACTGTCCGTGATGTAACCTAACACTGACCATGAGCAACACAGTCTGTTCTGCACAGTCTAACATTACTGTAAACTTCACCACAGCCCTGCAAACTACCAGTGTAGTCTGCATGAAACTGCCTGGTATGTTCATGCAGACTTTCAATAGCACAAAGTTACATCAAAGTAAACTTCATTTCGTCTTTCAATATGAAAAAATGTCATTCCAGCAACGTATCATTATAGATCCAATATCCAACATGAATGAGGACATTACAAGTAACCTTCAAATTTCCAGTTTATCAAATGTTCCTCAGGAGTCCTCACCTTTAAAGAGCTTCATCTCTGCTGTGCCGTCTTTCTCCATCTCTGAGTGAACTTTTCATTTCTTTTTCTTTTCCTGGGAAATAAAGCAAATACATCATTCATGTCACATTTAAATAGGAAATAAACAGTGAATGTTTTTTTTATTGTGAAATAAATCAAAGTTTTCAAGCATTTTGTCATGAAAGCTGATAATGTAGTGAATGAAAGCTTCATATCATCAACAATCCTGATCTGTCTCTGTCATTTCCTTCTTTTCTCTTCAGGCAAACACTTTGTGGATGAACACAGACGCGACCTGATCCAGAGAGTTAAGAACATCTTACTCATTTTGGATGAGCTCCATGACAATGACGTTATCAGCAAAGAAAATTATGACAAAATTAGAGCTCTGCCTACCTGTCAGGAACAGATGAGGGAGCTCTACAAGATTTCCCTGAATGCTGAAAAATCCAAAGACATCTTCTATGAGGTTCTTTCGGCAAATGAGAAATTTCTCGTTGAAGAGCTCCATGCAAAGAAGTAAAATAAAAAAAAAAACATTTTAGACCCAGTCGATATAATCCACCTGGACATGTTTTCTTGAAAAAAGTATTTTCTCTGTGGGGGTTTTATAAAAATTGTTGTTATGCTGTGTAGTGCCTTTGCTCACCTGTGAGTCTCCTTTAACTGTTATATGAAACACTTTGAACATTTTTACGTGTAAATATGTATCAGTTAAAAATGAATTAATGATGTCATGTTTTTATCCATCTGTCAGCCAAAGGGTCTGTTTTTGAATTTAATTTCTGTAACATAAAACAGAATGAAAAGATTTATTTTCCTTAATAATAAACCTAAACTTAAACTTTTCCTTGTCCTAAGAATTTGTTTGGATGGTTAATTCAAAGTGGTTTGTAATTGATTATGAAATTAATTTTTTTTTATTTTCAGGGTTCTTTTTTATTTTCATTTGGTCATTTTGACCATAGTGGTAAAAACAATGGATACTATTTCTGAGTTTAAACATTTAGACACAAAAGTCATAATCCTACTTAAGTAATACTACAAAGCAGGGTTATAATAGTTTTGGATTTTACATTATTGTTTAGTTTTAGTTAGTTTTTACTTTTTTTTCTCTAATTCAGTTAGTTTTAATTAGTTTTCAGAGCAGTTTTGCTCGTTTTTATTAGTTTTTATTTTTGGTTTATTGCTTAGTTTTAGTTTAGTTTTGTTAGTTTCAGTATTAGTTTTAGTTTTTCATACTTTGTCAGGTGTAAGATTCAAGGTACAAGAGTGACTAATATGTAATTAAAAACTCAGCAAAAAGATACCCTTTAAAGAAATATATTCAACAACCAACGCTTCACGAGACAGCAGCACTACAGGCTACATGTGTGTAATATTAAGGACACACTTGAACATCAGCAGGGAGAAACAAAGAAAAACATGAACTCCCAAACTCAATAAATTCTACAATAAACTCCCAATAAAGTTCAGCGTCAGTGCAGCAGATTAACAACAACTACATGCGTGTTTGACAACAAACTCAAAGCTCAAATCCAGCTGCATCCTGATGTTCTCCACCACCTGAAGCTGCTTCTGTTTTGGAGCTAGCTTGGTTAGATGCTCGATAAGTGGCCGACCTCAAGTCGCATTTATGCTTGTGTAGCTGGATCCTGTGTGTTAATTACCTTGCGGTCGTGTGCTGGTGTTATATATGCGGTGCAGGCTGGGACTTTTTTTTTTTTTTGGTCCTCGCTCTTTGTGCTAAATTTTTTAGCTGCAAACATATTTGTCCCTGTTTTTTTTTTTTTCACTTTCTTCATTCCGTCGTATCCATTCCAATAATTTCTGCAGTCTCCCTCCAGGAATTTGCTGAAATTTGTGAGTCCTTATATTGATTGTTCCTGATTGTTATTCTCTCACTGATAAAGTAGCTGGAAACGCACAAGGAGGGAACAGGTTCATCACAACTTTGCGGCTGCGTGGACCCGACAGTAGTCACATTTTCGTAGCTGCCTTGTGTGCGCTTCTCAGGTGGACTTTATGTTTGTGTTTTTTCCTCACTGAGACGTGTTCCATACATTTTTCAACATTCACAACAAGACGCTCTTCTATCTGTATTATTGGACTCAAAGAAACTCCATATGGGACTCTGCCGCTTTCTCGGCAGACCGCTGCCATTACTTTAAGGACCAGCTCGGTGAGCGCAGGCACACAGCTGCCTGACGGCGCTCCCAGCTTAAACTCGGAGAGCAGAAAATGATCCACAAGGCTTTTAAATAAAATGACAAACAAGAAAAGGAAGGTCATTTTATCTATAATTTTAGTTAGTTTTTAAAACTCACAACAGTTTTAGTTAGTTATCGTTTTTTCCTTTTAATTGTAGTTTTTATTTATTTCAGTTAACGACAATGTTTTTTCAATTTCAGTTTTCGTTATTTCGTTCGTTTTCGTTAACTATAATAACCCTGCTACAAAGGTTTACGCATCAACCTTCACCTAAAGCACCTAAAAGAAACTGTTTATTATTCAGGATCATATATATGATATTATTGGTCATAATGATTGATTAATTAATGTGAATATCAGTTTAATGTTGCAGATGCAGATTATTTAAGTCTATTATATACTGTTCTGCTGCTACAGTGGTATTCAAAAGTTTGGGCACCCCTGATAATTTTCATGATTTTCCTTTATAAATCATTGGCTGTTCAGATCAGCAATTTCAGTTAAACTACACTGCTCAAAAAAACTAATTAAAGAAACACTTTGAAAACATCAGATCTCAATGAGAACAAAATCATGCTGGGTATCTATACTGATATGGACCGGGAATGAAAGGATGCCACATTGATGGAAATGAAAATGATGAACATACAGAGGCTGAATTCAAAGACACTGAAAATCAAATTGAATATGATACAGCAGGCCAGTCTATTTTTTTCATTGCAGCAACTCAGAATGATGCTCAGTAGTTTGTGTGGCCCCCACATGCTTGTACGCATGCCTGACAAAGTTGGGGCTCCTAATGAGATTAAGGATGGTGTCCTGGGGGATCTCCTGCCACATCTGGACCGAGGTCACTTACCCAGACGGTTGACTTACATGAGGCCCATGCAGGGCCCATGCATAGCCCATGCAGGCATGGACCGTATGGGTCCGAATGAACACTTATTCAGGGCCAGTTAAAATCTATCTGGGCAAACCCCTGTACGGCCACCATGGAAACCGCGGACAAAACATTTGGGGCCCATAATGTTTGCCCTTGATTATCCTATATGGGGCCCACCTAGGAGTGCTGGCAGGGATGTTCACTGTGTAAATAAAAAAATACAAATAATTGATGTGGTGTAAAACAAGAAAGAAGCAAACATGATAAGCAGACTGTAAAAATTAAACTGTCTGTAACAACAGATTTACCTTGAGGCACAGTGAGGATGAGTATGGAGGCGACTCCTCCAATCAGAAGGGTTGCTACACAATCGTTGACTTAACATATTTTTTTCTTTTCAACTGGTTCTACATAATTGTATTTAGTTAGTTGAAAAGAAAAAAAAATATAGTAACCTGACTTTATGACCCTGAGTTTAATTAAGATAAAATGAATGAATTAACCAACTACTTCAAATCACTTCAGATTGATAAAAGAGAAGTTAGCTGAACTAACTATACTTTTTTGTGTTAGTTTGACAAAGCATGCACACATTCAGTGAACTTATTTTGCATTTTTTCCCCCTCAACATAAACAAATTATGTTACTTTAACAACTAAAATTTGCTTTCCATCAACTGATGAATTGATAAAAAAAAAAATGTAACAAATTTTTTTTCTAGTTAAATTCAAGTTTGTCAACAAGTTCCACACAAATGAATGAAGTAGGTCTAATGTAATTTTGTTATCTTCTTTATTTAACACCAGAGATCTTAAACATAACATTCTTTTAACCAAGTTAACAGTCACAAAAGCATCAACTGACAAACAATAACTTTCATGTTCAAATGTCTCATATTTTTACAACATTAAGCCTTAGCAAGGTCAAAGAAATGCAGTCTTAAAGGACAATTCACAGTACAAACGTCAGTCATGAGAATAATAATGCAGAACATAGTGTAATAATTCTGAGGATTCACACTCACAACTTGGAAATGTGTCAATTATAAAAACAAAGAAAGAAAAAACAGAAAACAAAAATACATTTCACTCAACTGAAAAATGCAAACCAAATCCATGCAACAATTTATCCAAATTGGTGAACTGAAACTATCACCTGCCATTTCATGACATGTATAATGATGGATCATTCATGCTTTTAATCATTTATTTAATCATGCCCTCTCATTTAAAGTGTCCCCAGCTGCATTTCTTTTGTATTTAAAATGGTAAATATTAGTGCTACACAAGCTCAAAATACAGTTTGTTCATATAGTTTGTTGCTGAGCATCAGTCCTTTCGTTGAAAGTTTTCCAGCGTCCAGTTGGACGAAGATCTTCTGAAGCACCTCCAAGAAGACTTTTAGTTCTTTCGGGTAGCACAGATTCATTGCATATATGACACTCATTAAGACTGCACATGCAGATGCAACATCACCCAGGTCCTGGAGAAGTTCAACTCCTTCAACCACAAGCCCAACATCTGCATCCCAAAAGTGTCCCAGTGCTTCAGTTTTACCACATTTTGTTACATTAGATCCTTATTCCAAATTGGATTCAATTAATCTCTTTCCTCAGAATTCTACAAAACAAATACCCCATCACCACAATGTGGAAAATGGTTTGAGTGTTTTGCAAATTTATTAAAAATAGAAAACCAAGAAATCACATTTACGTAAGTATTCACAGCCTTTGCCATGAAGCTCAAAATGGAGCTGTTTATGCTGATCATCCTTGAGATGTTTCTAGAGCTTAAATGGAGTCCACCTGTGGTAAATTCAGTTGATTGCACTTGAGAAACAAGCTTCTTGGGTCTGATGACACAAAGATTGAACTCTCTGGTGTGAATGTTGTGGGAAAAATTTGGAGATGAGGGGAAAAGTAGTGATTCTCACACATTCCCAAACTGAAAACATCTTTTGTCAGGCAACTGCCAGGGATCACAGCAGGCAAGCAGCGGTAAAACCAAACAAGAACTAATCATGAGCATAAACAAAAATGAACCATAGGTTGAGAAAAATACACGAGTGAACTAAATGTGCGTGCTTACAAATGAACAAATGTATTTAAACCAACCAATTTATTTGAAACTAAAATTATGTTGTGTTTGTATGAATGGTGCATAAGGGTGTTACCGACTTTGATGGACTGTGGCCATAGACTCAAATTTTATTTGCTGCAGCTTTTATTATTGTTTCAAAGTATTAAAACAATGTCCAAGTTCAGTTTATTAGTTCGACTTGTAATGTTTAATCGAGACTGCTCAGTCTGTGTGATTCTCAAAAGAGAAAAAGTGCAAATGATTCACTGGTATGTGCATTTTTTTAGACCAAACACAGTAAAACTTGTTAAAACTATAAACACTGGTTAATTGTCAGCTTTATCAGCTTATTCCTTTTTCAAAACAGTATATAACTTATAGCTCAGCTTACCAGAAGAAATAAAAAGGGCATAACATTTTTGCATTGAGAGTAAAACCACGGATTTTGTAGGTTTCGTTGTATTTGCTTGTGTCTTTCTGCTGGCTGCTGTTTTAAGGCTGAGTTGTGGCATTTTTAAACGTACACCTTGATCAGACTTGAACCGAGCAATCAGTGTGGCTTTTATACTTGACGCCTGAGTTGGTGCAGTATTCTACAAAAACGAGCCTTCATAGAGGGATCTTAAAAATGTCAGTATAGGCGAACCTGCTCTGCAAAAGCACCTGCCAAATAGACCATTGACGCCGGGTGATCGCCGCTGAAGCGCCGATTAAATGCCCTTACTAGCCGTTGTGGTATCTGATCGATCTGTGTGTTAAACTGCATCTATGTATAGGTTTTCTCCTTTAGGATTATGGCCTTGAGTTCAGGGCTGCTTTGATCAGTAAATGGTATGAGAGAGTGTAACCTCTTGTTGCTTTCTCTCCAAAAAAGAGAATGACCTCACATACATGCAGGAAATAAGCTATACCTGGTTTTTCAGAAAATACTTTATGTAGTGTCTGTACTGCTATGTTAAAACTCTATGTATGCATATGTGGTCTCTTTCCTTAAAGCCTTTGTTGGTTTGTGCAGAAGGGTAACTTGAGATGCAGCACAAAGGAATGCATAGAATGTCCTTGTAGGCTCTCTGGCCTTCCATATAAGGAATGACCATATGTCCAGCTATAGGTTAGGAGGCTGGAGCCGTTTTATAGCCATGTATGGAAAGTTAGGATGTGGGGGTTGCCAACACTACACTATATAAACTTTGTCTCTCCTTTGTTTAGTGGAGTTAGGAAGATTGGGCCTCCTGTCCCCGATGGCTTTACAAAGCATCGGTTTTGACATTGTCTTTTTTGTAAATAAACTTTATGTTATACAGTAAGACTGTCGGCGAAGGATTTCTTCAACTACACCATCATGCCACCGAGAAACAACATTTTTGGTCACACAAACAACTACACCGTGAAAGGCTGATTAAGACGTAGCCTATCCCCGCGGAGTCGGGGATGTGTCCTGCAGGTTTTAGATGTGTCCTTGATCCAACACACTTGAATCAAATGGTGGAATTACCTCCTCCATACGCACTCAAGTTCTCATGACTTCTGCATTTGAATCAGGTGTGTTGAAGCAGAGACACATCTAAAACCTGCAGAATCCGGCTCTCGAGGCCTGGATGTGAGGATCCCTGGCATAAGCCATTAATGGAGGATTCACTGAGTATTGTGGTTTCTTGACATTGATGCCATGATGTTGTGATTGAAGGAATTCTTGGTCAACACAGTCTTTATAAATAAGGTTTATTACAAAAAGACAATGTCAAAATACAGATGCTCGAGACATCTGGATGAGAGAAAGCCAATGATCTTCTACACTCCGAACAAAGACAACTACAGCCTTATATAGGCTTTAACATCTGGTACACACTGTTTTGTTCATTTCCTCATCTGGAAGAACGAATCATTTATACTTCTGCAACGTGCCTTTATTATTTTTACTTTTAGGCAAGCAGGTAAACACACAACACGTCTCTTGTTGTTTTCTTACATTCAGCTTAACCTTCTTCTTCTCTTCATCTCCACCTATCGACCTCAGTCTCTAGGAATAGATACCACCACCTTGTGGCACGATATGAAATTGCATCAGTTACAATAACATCTGATCATCACACACACGTTGTCACCAATAGACTGAGCCCCCAAGAAAGCTGGTAGAAACCAGAGAATCCTCAGTTTTACACCTTTACTTATTTGGTCAAGATAAACAGGGAAGATGAGCTTCCAAACCTGAGAGGCCCCTTGCTGGAATTCTCCTATATGTTTACCAGAGAAACATACATGCAATTTCACACAGGTGTGTCAGACACTTCAGTATCTGAGTATTAAAAATAATTCAATGAAATGCAAGTTTTGCTGTGCCTTTGCTGGAATTTGTTCTATTTCTTAGAAATGTGACTTTCAGATAATTTTTTTTTTTTTTAAAGGCCTGACACTACTTTGTTTCTCCTCCACTTGTCCAGTTTCCTCACTTTTTTTCAGGAAGGCACTGGACACCATGCTGAGATAGCCCAAGTTTTTGGGAATCACCTTGTTGTTGTTTAAAAAATACAATTTTATTCCTGTCAAACTCGATTATTTTTCATAGATTAAGCTACAAGTATGGGGACAGATTGTAGGTTTTTTGCGACAGGCTGCTCGTCCCTTTAGTTTGGATATCGAAAGCATCCACTCAGACGGCTTTTTTTTGTTGGTCTGGTCAATCGTGAAGATGAGCCAGACACAGACAGAAATACCATGATAGAAGACAAATGGACAGTACCACTGATAGTAAATGGGACACTTGTCACATTAAAGCTAGACACTGGTGCCAAAGCAAATCTGATCAGTTTATCTGACATCAAAGGCCTGAGAGAAAAGCCCAGAATACAGCGAACAAAATCTGCTCTAATCAAGCAATCAGGCTAAGGTCAATCAGCTAGCTGTAAGTTATCTACACTTCATGAATCCAGTCATGGTTAGTCTGATTTAGCAGCCCCAGAGGTTAGTTAACCTCACTCATAAGACAGCTCATAATAATATGAATTACAGTAATCAGGTTTGCTTTTAGATCACAAAAATCAGTGTTAAAAATGCTTTTTAAAAACGCACAACACACATAATAAAATGCAAACTGGAAAAAATGTTGAAATACTGAAAAACACGACTGTGATGGCCACTGGGCTGGCCTTGTTTTCTTATTGCTGGTGTCTACCTTTTTCAGGTAGCTACTGGGTGGAGCCCACCCAATTTTAGATGCAGCACACCTGAGCATGTCAAGCTCAGGTGCACGCATCCCTGCCTGAACCTACGGGAGACTCCTTTTTGGTCCTCTTGGAGGCTGCTTGGCTGACAAAGTCTTTTGGTACATTCTCATTCATACATCCTCTATGCATTTAAATATAGGATGCATACTGATATTCTGATAACCATTCTTTATCTTTGTTTTTTTTAAATTGTCAAATTAATGTTTCGGTAAGCTGTAATTGGTCAAATATTTTGTTGTTTTAACACAGCAGCAAATTGTAACTTTAAAGTCTAAGTAACAATTAATGAGTGAAACTCTGAAGTTATACAACAAGGGTCTTTATCTAAATGGGCATTTTTTTTCCCATACATCCCTTCGTGCTGATACTTTTATGTTAGACTGATACAGCTCTGTTCCTAAATAAACCACTGTAAAACACACATCTGGAAATGCTCGACAATGTGTGTGGTTCTTATCAGCTTTGCAGAGTCTAAATGCTGCTTTTACTCATGCTCCTAAGTCCTGATGAATATACTGATGTCCTGCTATGAACAGAATTTAATTCTGAACACTAACAAAGCAAATGTAGCACATATGAAGCAATGTTAACATTTATTCAATTCAAAACAATAAAATACAACTCAATTCAGTTCAATTAATTCAATTTAATTCAATCCAATTCAGTTTCATTTGCATAGCACCATATCAACAATAAAGGATAGAGGGAAAAAAAAGTGGGTGAAAGGAGTCAGGAGGTGAAAGGAGAGGAAAGGAGAACGATAATCAGTCAGTTGCTGTAGGACTGACACAGCAACAAAACAGAGTTTTGAGTTTCTGGAAAAAACCCATTTTTTTCTTCTTTGCCTTCTTAAACGATGGAGGTTTAGCAGGGGGGTCCTCACTGGGCTGAACCCAAGACAACGGCAGGCTTTCAGCAGGGGGTTCCTCACTCTTCTGAACCTCAGACACAGATGGAGGTTTAGCAGAAAGTTCCTCACTGAGCTGAAGCTCAGTCAAGGATAGAGGTGTAGCAGGAGGTTCATCACTGGGCTGAACCTCAGTTAAAGGCAGATTTTGAAACAGGATTTCTTCACTGGACTGAAGCTCAGTCAAGGATTGAGGTGTAGCAGGGGGTTCATCACTGGGCTGAAGCTCAGTCAAGGATAGAGGTGTAGCAGAGGGTTCCTCACTGAGCTGAAGCTCAGTCAAGGATAGAGGTGTAGCAGAGGGTTCCTCACGAGGCTGAAGCTCAGTCAAGGATAGAGATGTAGCAGGGAGTTGCTCACTGGGCTGAAGCTCAGTCAAGGATAGAGGTGTAGCAGAGGGTTCCTCAAAGAGCTTGCAAATGTACTTCTTTGCTACAGCAGAAATCGTAGTGAGCAGCTCTGGTGCAAAGTTCGAAATGTTGTGGAGCAGAATGTGGAGTGGGTATTTCTCCCTTATTTCTCTCCGGATGGTCTGGACCAGGTCGTCTCTAATGGAGCAGGAGAAGATGGCCTGGCTTTCCATTACTCTGACAGTCTTGGCGACCTTGTCCAAAGTGGCCTTTGTAAGACTGGTGCAGACTATGCTCAGACTTTGGGATTCCATGTTCAAGAGGGGTTTGGGAGGAAGCTGCCAGAAGCCCTGCAGGACTCTGGGAACAACCTCTATCACCACTTCCTCTGCAGTGTGCAGTCTGGAGGTCTGGCTTTCCTGCTGCTTCTTTTTCAGGAGCTCAATGTATGTTTTGGCCAGGTGGAGGAGTTTAGGGTTTCTGTAGATGAAGGTTATATGTGTTGTTTTAAACCCAGAAATAGTGAAACACTGTAGTTGAACTGTTAAGGATTGTTTATCAAATGTGACTCACTGAAATGTAGGAGGTGTGGCCTTCGGAAATTTGAGTAGCATCCGGGCTTGAAATTCAACGTCTCTCATTTTATTGATAACGTTTACTGCCCACACCTGGAACAAAAACACATAAAGTGCACTTTGTTTTGAGCTTTTGTGAACTTAGTGAAAAAAATCTACAAATCAATACAAGTGTCATCAGCTTTCTAGACTTACTAGTTTCAGAAGAGGTTTGGCCTCTGTTTCCTCCAGATCCTCCAATTTAAACTCCCAGAGCCTTGAAAGGAAACAAAACAGGTTTTAACTCAGCATTTACACTTTGTTACAAACAGACTATCAGGTGTGAGCTGGATGCTCTGTAGGTGTCTCAGTAACTCACTGCTCTCTAACGGTCTTTCTGCTCTCCTCCACCAACAGGTTACTCATATCTTCCGCAGTGATGTGAGGTGGGATCTGATTTTTTTGCTGCAGTCTGAGGAACTCCCTCATTATTGCAATCTAAAAATAAAAGTAGATATTCAATCAAGACCACACTGTTTTGCAGACTTCAACATATTTGATGTCAGTTTGGGCTTGGATGGATAGTGGATCTTACCTGAGTCTTGTAGCCTTGAACGTGCCAACAGGTGTTAACAGCTGTTTCATATATTGGTGTGTTAAACAACACCTGGCATAGAAATAAGAAGTTACTCATCATTAGTTCATTTGATTCTCAGTTTGTTAGCTTAAAAAAAAACATCAACCTCTTTAAAATGTTTAAATGCAGTACAAAGAAAAACTCTCTCATACCCTGATGGGTTTGTAGATTCCTCTACTCGCTTCCATGGAAATGCCGCTGTTGTGTATCTCAACAGGGAACAGAAACAGGCAAATATACTCAAAAAAAGTTTGTCAACTCAAAGACAGAAACCAAAAATCCTCTGAACTCGATCGTCTCTCCTGCACAAATGAATTGTTTTGGATGTTTGAAGTGGAATTCTAGAACTGCCTGATGAGTTCTCTGTTTATGACACAGCAGGTCACCGTGGAAACACTGATGTTGTTACATAAAAATTCTTTATTTTTTTTAACACTACACTTTATTTAAAAAAAAATACATTTATTGTATAGATAAATAAAATGTAGTCTACAGCTGTACTGTAGCCGTATAAGAGCTTCAGATCGTCCGGGAAGGTTTTCCACAAGGTTTAGGAGTTTTAATGGGACGAATTGTTTTTGTTTCTTTTTCAGATGTTACGTAATATGCACTTTTTATTTTTGGATAACGTTTGCAATGGAAAGAAAGAATGAAGCAGTAGATTTGAAGCACGTAGAGACTCTGGCAATAAGCAGTTTGGCTGTTATTTAGATCCGTGGTGGCCCAATAACTAAGACCTCCTTTATTTAATTCTATTGCATTTTCATGAACAATGACACCTTCTTTTTTGTAATTTTGTACTTGTACACCACCACAGTGGATTCTGAATCAAAAGCACATTTTCAGGTTTAATTGAAGGGGTTCGGTACAAGTATTGCACTAATTGTTTAGGAATTATAACCATATTTAAACAGAGTCCCCCATTTTTCAGAGGCTCAAAAAGAGTCACTTCACAAAAGACCTCTTTCCATGTGAGGGGATGCAGTCATGGTTGCATGAAGAGCAGCAGGCTGGGCATACAAGCCTGAAAAGTTCTCATGAACTCTAGTGTGAAGGAGCCCAAGTTTGACAATCAGCTGTGTGTGTGTGTGTGTGTGTGTGTGTGTGTGTGTGTGTGTGTGTGTGTGTGTGTGTGTGTGTGTGTGTGTGTGTGTGTGTGTGTGTGTTTCTTTTGCTTTAACAATTTCTTTTAGACTCAAGCTGCATGGAGCGGCCATCTGGTCTGTTAAAAATGTTAACAAATCAGCCAGTATGAGCATAATAATTAGAAATTCCAATTAGGTCAAAATGACCTATTTTTTATTATGAGTCCAACTAAAAACAAATATTTAAAAACTGATTCATGCAGTAAATCATATTTTTCATGAATATGCAGTTGGTTTTGCTCTGTCCTCTGTTTTGTGCAACTGTGTGTTTCCCTGAGCTTCTGGTACTAAAGTAAAAATTTACAAAGACCCATAAAGCCACAACAGACATGATTATGGGAAATATTCCAGAATTAAGAATTATCCTTAAAGTTTCATTAACAGAACTTAACGGTCTTGTTTGCAGAATTTCAGTGATAAACATTTTTGAAATGCAATTTTCTTGCATTTTGAAATGAAGCCTGAACATTTGTAGGAACATGTCTGCAGCTTTGGAGCATCAAGAAACCAATCACTGTAACTTTTCCCTCAGAAAACCACTTTGTGGATAAACACAGAGTGGAGCTGATCCAGAGAGTGAGCAACGTTGGACCGATTCTGGATGAGCTCCTAAAAGAACAAGTGATCCACCAAGAAAGTTACGACACAATCAGAGGTCTGCCAAGCTCTCAGGAGAAGATCAGGGAGCTCTACAATGGTCCCCTGAAAGCTGGCAATGCCTCAAAAGACGTCTTCTATCAAATCCTTCAGACACACGAGAGACGGCTCGTTAATGACCTCTGCTGAAAGAAATATGAGGTCAAATCCATTTTCAGACAAAAGAAACTAAAAATCTACTGAAAATCAGCATTTTACTTTAAAACAGGGCTTACAGTGTTTACTGTGACACCTTATGTTTAAATTTGTTGACATTTTATTGTGGTTCATTCTTCACGTACCTGTGTTGCATTTTTTTAATGATGTTTTGTATCACATTTGTTCTGTCTTGAATCACTTTTTGCTCATATGCAGGAACTGTAGTACACAAACGAGGCTGAGTGATTAAAACATGCAGCATTTTTTGTCTCTTTGAATCTGAATTTGAAGTCTTTATCATGTAGAAATTAATACTGATTTTTTTCTATGTATAATGTATTTATGCAACAAATAACAGAGAGACTGTTTTTACCTTTTGTAAAGTTAAACAAAATAACTGGAATTATTATGCAGATAAATCAGCTTTAAACTTTTGCTTTTCTCCAGTTCAATAAAAAGCTATGGCTTCTAAATGTTCTGTAATTTATCTTCATAATAAATTCTTCATACAGACTGAATTGAATGTCTTAATAATAGCCTTTGAAATAAATACACTCATGTACTAGAGAGTTGCATTGGTTGGTCTTTCTTGTACGGTTCCCAGATCTTCCCTGATGGGATGATGCTGTGGCGTTGTTTCCACCACTTGTTTCCCTGAACAGTTTTGTTGTTGTTGTTGTTGCTGCAATGATTGTGAAGCCAGGTTTCCCCTGCATGGCCTTGAAAGGGGAAGCAGTTCTAACTATTCCTTTTAAAGTTGCACAGTTGGGTATTTACCGAAAGAGGTCATTTTAAACACTCCATTTAGGATTTTATATTTCTCTAATAATTCTTCCCTCTGTGTTAATACTGCAAAAGCCTCCAGGGCTCTACGGGTTAGTGTGTGGTACAAAGAAACATGAAAATAATATTTAATTTGAAAATACACTGATGTGTATGGTGCTTTGTCTCAATCATCCCTCCTCCTCCTTATAGGGTTTGTGTATGTGTTTCATCTACTCGAATCTGCAACATGTTTAACAACTATTTAAGATCTTTAGACTATTTCATGTATTGTGTATTTGTGGATGTGATGGGACTCTTAAAAAAAGAGTTCACAGAGACACCAGTGTTCATCAAGACCGTGTGTTTTACTTTGTAGCACAACTGTGTTTGCTGGACAAAGTCTGCAACATATGGTTTTAAAAATAAAAGCTGTAACATTGTGCTAATGTGGCTTCACTTGACTGAGTATCATATTGGAGACTATCATGTGTCAAAGTATGGAGCAGACATTCAGTGGTTCATTTAGTTGTGTTCCATGCTGCGAAGATCAAAGCCTACTGTAAGGATATTTTGTCATGGCCCTTTGTCTCCCTGTGCCAGCTTCTTCTCTCTCTCTCTCTCCCTCTCATTTGTTTTGGTCTCCTGGCCTGTGGTTCAGGCCTGGGCCCAACTGTGGTTTCTGCCCTCTGAGCAGTCAGTCACCCAGAGGCTAAACACACACCTGTTCCTGATAATCTCATCTAGATGACTATTCAAGCGGACGAGCTGCCAATATGGCCAAGTCATATTTTTGTATTCCTGCTGTGTGGAACCAATGAGCATTGATCTTAAAAGTCCACACATACACATCAGTGCTCATAAAGACTAAATGTGTTATTTTAATACTTCAGCATTGCTGCATCATCTCCACTGTATTAGTGTTATTCTTAAAAGGTAATTTCCTATCCATCTGATCATGAGCCATAAAGACTTAAGGTGCTTTGTGTGTGTGTGTGTGTGTATGTGTGTGTGTGTGTGTGTGTGTGTGTGTGTTCATAAAATATATACCTTCAGACTATCACAGCTGTTATCTTTTACTATTTCACTCACTCCAAGCTGAGACACACACTCAGGACCTGTGACTGTATGGTCACATGTATCCTGTTAATCTACACACTTTGTATAACACTTCCTATTTGATTTTGTTTAAACCACAGGATAAAAAGAAGCTTAAACTATGTTCTAACCAACCAACTCGAAAGGATCATTTATTTACTCAAACTGACTTTGCACCTTTCAGTCAAATCATCAAATTGACTATGAAATGGTGAATAAAAGATGGGATTTGGTACCAGGGGATGTTTTTATGAGTAAATTATATTGAATTGCAGCAGTTAAAAGTATTAGCTGAAATTGTATCAGTCATACCTCTGATGTTTATGCGACCATAATCAAAGCTGTCAGCTCTGTGAAAACAGTATTGCTGCAGGTTCTTACCAACCTTCTCTATACACTTTATACGACTGAGTCAGAACATAAAGTAAAATGCCTTTGAAGCTGTCAGAGGTGATGCTGTGGCCGGCAAGGCAGAGGACCCCAATGCAGGACTCACAAGGTGAGGAGCTTAATTTAAAATTAAAGCTTTAATGATGAAACTTGGCTTGACGAAACATAACATGAACTTGAGATATTAACGTGAACTTGAGGCATAAACATGAATGTGAAGCACAAAGGTACACAGCAGGATTAACAAACAACGAGGAACAAGGGAAGGGACAATGAGGGAAAATACAACGGGTGAGGAGCACAGCTGAACATAATTACAGAGATGAGACAAGGGGAAGCAAAACTAAATACTAAGTGTGCAGGACAAAGGACTGTCAAAATAAAACAGGAAGTAACCAAACATGGTACAAGCAGACGTAACACATAGGGAGACTGGCACAGTGTGACAGTTGTTTGGTTTGAAATGACAACTTTAATCTCAAAATAGTTTCGACTTTTTTCTCAAAAAGTATTTTTTTCTTGAAATTTTGACTTTATTCTCTAAATGCACAGTTGTTTTTTTCTTAATGTGGCCCTAATACTCCTTCATACACCTTCCAGCTAACACTGCTATGTTTGATTTAAACCAGGTCCTGATGGTTAATCCTCGCTTTGTTTTGGATAAATAAACTTAAACTATTGTTTTAACTAAATTAGTACAATCACTGGTTTATTTTACTCATGAAAGAATCTATATCAGCTTTCATCACCATAGGTTATATCCAAATGTTTCTTCTAACTAAAGCCAAAAGTATCATTAGGAGTGAAAGAAAAAATTATACTTCTTCAGGATGATATGCTTGTGTATTCAGTTTTCTGTATGAGTTGCATGGAGTGCTCTGCTCTGCACTTTTGAAACACTCTGTTTTTATTTATCAGTCTTGCCTTTATTTTTCAGCACCTCTTTCCAGCTCAAGGATTGGCTAGCTAATCTGGACCTCAGACTCTGAACCCAAGTAAGGCCTCATTCACCATCTCCTTCCCTTAAGGACAGACTGCTATCCGCACTGAGAACATTTCTGAGACTAACCCTTCTTTCCTCCCTTTTAGAGTATCCCACCCGGACCTGCTAAGCTTGGTTAATCTGTACCCCTGGCTAAAACCCCAGAGCTCCGTGTTAACAGAAAGATTCAGGGATTACTGCAGTGATTCCCTCTGTGGTCTCTTGATTGGGTTCTGCTCTTGAGTTCACTGTCTCCGATTCAGCCAGTTCATGATAGAACAACAATCAAGTAGGGAGTCTAAGCAGTGGTATTATAAAAAAAAAAGATATACTATCATGGTATGGGATGTTGCTGTGTCCTTTTGGGCTAGGGCTTTTTCCACAGGCAGGCTCCTCCCAGCAGGGTGGAGTTTTGGGCCCGCTCTTCGGCTGCCCACACCTGTTTTCAATCCAGTTCCAGTACTTATGGACCAGTGGGGCCACCCAATCTCTGCCAGTCTTTTTACCTCGGTGGTCATCTTATCACACCAGCTGAAGAGCCTTCCCATTTCCACTCTCAGTGACGTCACTAACACGGATTACTCACCACCTGGACACTATCCGGTCGTCACTCTCCTGCTTGCTTGCCCTCCGACTCTTAGCACTCTCTGGACCGTCGCAGCATCTTAGTTTCCCAATCTCCCAGCAACCATCTCCCGGATTGTAAAGTAAGCCTGAGACAATCCAGCTCGCACTATTAAATTCAATTCAAGTATACTGTGAAATAGACTTTAACCTCCCTCTTTCTCTTCCCTAGTGGCGCCCCGCCCCCTGGACTCTTTCCCCACTCACTCCCCAACTCACACCCCAGCACCTGTTTATTCCTGCTTACACTGAATAAACGCTTTTAACTGCAGAGCTGTTTTCGAGTCCTGCCTTTCTGGGTCTTTCTAGTTGTCGGCTCACAAGCCGTGACATATACATGTAAATATATACAAACATGTCGACAAAGCACGTAAGTGCTTGTATTATAAGAAAAAGGTATACATGTACAGCTGCTGGTCATAAAATTAGAATATCATGAAAAAGTTGATTTATTTCAGTAATTCCATTCAAAAAGTGAAACTCGTATATTCATTCATTACACACAGAGTGATATATTTCAAATGTTTAATTCTTTTAATTTTGATGATTATAACTGAAAACTAATGAAAACCCCAAATTCAGTATCTCAGAAAATTAGAATATCGTGAAAAGGTTCAATATTGCAGACACCTGGTGCCACACTCTAATCTGCTAATTAACTCAAAACACCTGCAAAGGCCTTTAGATGGTCTCTCAGTCTAGTTCTGTAGGCTACACAATCATGGGAAAGACTGCTGACTTGACAGTTGTCCAAAAGACGACCTTTGACACCTTGCACAAGGAGGGCAAGACACAAAAGGTCATTGCTAAAGAGGCTGGCTATTCACAGAGCTCTGTGTCCAAGCACATTAATAGAGACGCGAAGGGAAGGAAAAGATGTGGTAGGAAAAAGTGCACAAGCAATAGGGATAACTGCACCCTGGAGAGGATTGTGGAACAAAAGCCATTCAAAAATGTGGGGGAGATTCACAAAGAGTGGACTGCAGCTGGAGTCAGTGCTTCAAGAACCACCACGCACAGACGTATGTAGACATGGGTTTCAGCTGTCGCATTCCTTGTGTCAAGCACTCTTGAACAAGAGACAGCATCAGAAGTGTCTCGCTTGGGCTAAAGACAAAAAGGACTGGACTGCTGCTGAGTGCTCCAAAGTTATGTTCTCTGATCAAAGTCAATTTTGCATTTCCTTTGGAAATCAAGGTCCCAGAGTCTGGAGGAAGAGAGGAGAGGCACAGAGTCCATGTTGCTTGAGGTCCAATGTAAAGTTTCCACAGTCAGTGATGGTTTGGGGTGCATGTCATCTGCTGGTGTTGGTCCACTGTGTTTTCTGAGGCCCAAGGTCAATGCAGCCGTCTACCAGGAAGTGTAAGAGCACTTCATGCTTCCTGCTGCTGACCGACTTCATGGAGATTCAGATTTCATTTTCCAACAGGACTTGGCACCTGCACACAGTGCCAAAGCTACCAGTACCTGCTTTAAGGACCACGGTATTGCTGTTCTTAATTGGCCAGCAAACTGGCCTGACCTTAACCCCACAGAAAATCTATGGGCTATTGTGAAGAGGAAGATGTGATACGCCAGACCCAACAATTCAGAAGAGCTGAAGGCCACTATCAGAGCAACCTGGGCTCTCATAACACCCGAGCAGTGCCACAGACTGATTGACTCCATGCCACGCCGCATTGCTGCAGTAATCCAGGCAAAAGGAGCCCCAACTAAGTATTGAGTGCTGTACATGCTCATACTTTTCTTTTTTTATTTTTATTTTAAAGCCTGTCATGTCTGGCAGATCTTGCAAACAGAACTGTGATCTGAATGCATTGTTGTGCCAAACATATTTGCTATTTCAAGATGAGCTCTATAGGTTCTCTATAGGCTCCTCTTGTTACTGTGTGACCCTTTATTTTATTTGAATTATTTTTAACATGCTATGTGACAAATTGTGCCAGAAATGACAGGCTTAGGAAAAAGAAAAGAGAAAAGAAAGAAAAGAGAAAGGGAAAGAGGAAGAAGAAAAAAAATAGAGAGAAAAAAGAAGCAGGAAAGAGTGCAAGTAAGTAAAAAAATAGTTCGTCACTTCCACAAATAAAGACATTGTTTAAAGAGACAACACACAGAGTACTGGATGCGATGGTGGATGAACTTGGTCAGCAGGCTGTGGAGGTGATCGGGGAGGTTTTAACAGACATGAGCAGAACTGATCTGGTGCAGAGGCTGTCAGAGAGCAGCTCAGGATCCAAAGGTAAGTTGGTCTGCAGAGCGTGGTCTGTTAGATTTTATGGTTACAGCTGCCATGAAATTCATTCAGACATTGATGGCCCCCACAGGATGAATCTCTGTGACTTTAGTTAGTCTGGACTTTTCCTCTCGTACCACCAACAGGTTGACATTTTCATTTCTAGTAAAATATTTCAGACTGTTGACTGATTGCCATGACCTTTGGTGCTCAGAGGATTTAACCATTTGGTGAGTCTCTGACTTTTCAGTCAAGGCAGCCATGACATCAGTAGCTAATCTTTCGATTGTCTTCTGCAGTAATAATAAAAACAGTACTAACAGTATCCAGGTCTTGCACCCAGTTCTGTTCTCCAAGTTTAAATTAATCTCCACAACTGACCTTCTTGATATTGTTTTACACATTCACGCTTCTTCCAGCCCAAAGGACATTATCCCTCCTAAATTAATTAAAGAGGCTCTACCTGTCGTCTCCCCCTGGCTTCTCTCTATTATAAATCAGTCCCTTTCATCAGCCTGCATTTCAGCCACTGTCTTTCCTCTGCTTAAAAAAACCCTCCTTAGACCCAACTGTTTTAGATAATTACAGGCTAATTTCCAAACTGTCATTTATTTCTAAAATCCTTGAGAAAGTTGTTGCTCATCAGCTCCTTCAGTTACTTGAAGGAAACAGTATCTCTGATAAATTCCAATCTGGTTACTGACAAAACCACAGAACTGAAACAGCTCTATTAAAAATTACTGACGATATTCTTATGGGCTCAGATAAAGGTGAACATTTCATTTTAGTCCTCTTGGACTTATCTGCAGCCTTTGATACCATCAGTCATGTGTCCCTCCAACACGTTCTGAACATGTTGTCATGTGTGCAGATCACTTATTCATGGACTTATAAAATACAAGACTTCTATGACATAACTTGCCGACTGTCTTTAAACGGGACAGGAGGAGAGGAGGTGAAGGAGCGCAGGGGCGCCTAATCAGCACCGCGCCTCTGTTATTGATCATGTCATATACACAGCTGTTAAATACAGAAAATGCAACTAGAGAAATATTTTCCCACATCGTTTTGGCGCCCACCTCTTGTGCGGCGCCCCTATGCATTGCATATAGTGTATACCCCCTTTTTGCGCCACTGGCCACAGGTAACGTTGACGTAAAGCCGGTAACATCTGTTTCTTTCCGTTAGTCAGGCGGGTTGACTGATGTGAGGAGACGGAGAGACAAACGCGGAAGTTTTTTTTTTTTTTTTCATCTTTAGCATTCAGGAAAAAGTATCATAAAGCAGCGGCTCACACGAAGCTCCTTCACAAACACTGAAGGATTTGAGCTGAATTATTGAAGGTAAGCGCGGCATTAAGTTCTGGTTCCTTTAAGTTCACCTTCGTGGTTCTGCCTCCTTGGACTCGTTTTCCTACGTGTGCAGCGGGGAATAATATATAATAATAAGTGATATTAGATAACGTAACTGGTGCTGGTTCTAAGCAGAGGTGCAGAGCTCTGAGATAAAGAACCGCAGGCCACGATCACGGTTCTTGGCTGTGGGAGACCGCAGATAAATCAGCCGCAGCTTAAATGTTCTTGCGCTTCTATCCAAAGTGTTATGGTAGCGCTCCTCTGTTGCTGAGACCAAAAACAACCTGTGATATTTTTATATATGTCAAAGTTATACAGAGCTATGCTGATTTTACAGGCACAGCAGGATCTGAGTGTGTGTGCGTGTGTGTGTGTGTGTGTGTGTGTGTGTGTGTGTGTGTGTGTGTGTGGTGGGGTCTTGTATTATTGTATTATAGAAATAAAGCTCCTGCTGCATTCAAGATGTGTTCCTTTAGTCTTCTTGTGGATTTTGCTGGTAATCCACGTCTTCATTCATGATTCACTTGCATTAGAAATTTGTTCAAATCTTCAGTGTGACCTGTACTACGATCCAGCTGAGTTTCACTTGATGTGTTTCTAGTATCCTGCAAAATAAATAAATAAATAAATGTTACACATAAAATTATAAGGTGAGGTAACTGATAATGAAGTAATTACATAATAAACAACTATGTAAAATCATGAATATTATTGCAAATCAAATAAGCAACATAAATGTATATTATAGTGTACACAAATGATATGTGACCAAAAATAAATACATAACTAAGGTGACAGTCTTCCCTTGATTTGAGCAAAAATGTCCTCTTTTCATTAAGTCACATACAGAATAGTCCATATGAAACCTTGTCAAACTAGGCCAATATAACTCAGAACTACTGAGTCAGTAACATATAAGAATAAATCACAAAGTGTGCAACATCATGCTTAGTAAAACAGCAGTTATATGTAACCAGTTAACATGAAGCACACTTGCAACAGCAGTCCATTATGTAACAAAATCTCTGTATTTGACTGTTCGTCTTATCCAGCATTCACGTGACATGGGGAAATGAAGGAAGTCCGGTGGAGTCAGGGTGACACATTGTGAAAGAGGAAGAAGAAGGGGAAGGGCTGGGAGGGTGGAGCATTGTGAAGAGGAGCATGCACAGACTGTTTCTCAGCTCTTGAAGGGACATGTGGAGGTGTAGGAGGGCAGAAAGGCAAGGCTCCCACCAAAGCAGTGAGATGTGGGGGTGATGCAAGTGATGGATCCACACGAGTTGACTTTAGGCCTCTTTGTCTGTCACCAGGGGCAACAGGCAAAGTCCCTCTGTAAGCTTTCAGGCTGTTATGGTGTGAAATCCATGAGCATGTGTTCCTTGGGTTCATGATAGGTAACACCTGCTTGTCCATCTGTGCTCATTCTCTGTAGAATCACAAAGGGACTCTTCCATCGGGGAACAAGCTTATTCACCTGTTGTGCAGGGTCATCCAGGACAGCAAGGTCACCTGGATGATCAGGAGGGAATACAACTTTCTTGTCATACTTCATCTTTTGATGTTGTTTAGTTACAGCAGAGAGTGTCACATCCCTGAAGGCATGTGACAAATGTGTGAAAAGGTGTTTGGCATAAGCTGCTGGTGTACCTGATATGGAGGAGGTCACTGCAGGACTACAGTTTAGCATAACATCAAGTGGGCCCAGCAAGAACAGCCAGGCCAAAACTCCAAATAAGAGGAGAGAGAAAGCAAAGGAAAAAAACTGGACTGTCCAGACCATGACAGTAAATTTCTGTCTTCATGAAACAATTTCACTTCAGAGTGATGTTACTCCTCAGATTGCCATTTATACCATAATTAAAGGCAATAGCGGCCTGGACCTGCAAATAAATAGGAAGTGAATGTGAGTGGGGTAGAGAACAAATGCCCTGTGCATCATGGGAAATTGCCCAGCAGCAGAGATGATTCAGGATCACCTGATCCAGCTGTAACTAAAAGCTTTATCTGTCATGGTCCTGGGCTGGTGGCCCAGTGTTTTGAGTTTCTTTTTTGTGAAGTTCTGTTCTTTGTTTTATTTCTGGTTGTGTTTGTAGCTTAGTATTAGGATTATAGTTTGCCTTTGGTTTCTGTTTAGTTTTCCATGTTAGTTCTGGTCTTCCCCGTGTTCCTGTGTGTGCTGTCTGTGTCTTGGCCCTTCTGCGTTAGTTTCCCTTCCTATCGTTTCATTGTATAAGGTTTGATTCCCCTTGTCAGGTTTTCTGTGTTAGGTCTGCAGGTGTGTGCTATGTTTGGTCACTTTCTCTTTTATTTTGACAATTTTGTGTTCCTTGTGCTTTGTGTTTAGGTTTACTTCCCCTTTTCTCATCAGTGTATTTCGTTCACCTGTGTTCTCACCTGTTTCCTTTTCCCTCATTATCACCTAGCGTATTTAAGGTCCCAGTGTTTGCTATTTAAAGCTTTGACTTATTAAACTCCTCGCCTCATGAGTCCTGCATTGGGGTCCTCTGCCTTGCTTGCCACAGCCCCAACCCTGACATTACCACATAGGAAAGTTTGAAGTCTGATCTAATAAGTAGAGCTGGTTCCACAGAAGAGGGTCTGATAGCTGAACGTTCTGCTTCCTATTAAGCTTTTGGAACCACAAGCCTGTTCTCTTGGACAGAGTTTGGCACAGTTGTTCTTTTTTAAATCTGTCAATAATGAATTTCATTCCTTCTTTGCAATAATCTGATTTATATTTCTCAATTTTTTAAGACACAGTCTGACATGTCCTCTGTTCTACATGGAAACAATGTTGATATCTGTCCTCCTACAGTTCAGTTTTGCCATCGTACCACATCGGGGTTTCAGCCATGTTTGCTGGGTTGCTGTTTGTGCATGCTGAGCTTCGCACAGAGGAACAGAAGCAGACTTTATACAATCTACTTTTCAGCAGTGTTTAGGTCAGAGATGCTTATGCTACAGCTGGTGTCTATCATCCATCTGTCCATCCACAATTCACAGGAATCACTCCTCCTCCTAAAGTATTGGTAAAATTGCACACAGTGATCACCTGATGGGTTTCCACCCAAACTTTGCTCAAAGTCAAGGACATATTTGTTGTTTTACAGGCAATAACTTGTGAATTTGATGGATTTGAGTCAGATGAGGTACTGCACTGTTGATGTTCTGGTTTTAAGTTTGTCACTAAAGACATCTCGAGAAGGAGAAACCCACTGAGCTACTCTGTGCTCACTGCTGATTGGCTTTCACTCGTGACATGTCAACAATCAGATAGTTGTGCAGGTGGGGCGTTGCCATTGACCTCAGAGTGGTGACTGCAGAGACAAAGTGCTCACTGCAACAAAGCTAACTGAATGTATTTAAAATTCATTCAATTATTGTAAGTCTGTTAGTTTTTTAACAAAGGATAACATCAGATCTGATAATTGGATGTTCTCTGATCTACAGTCACACTCGGGGAACTTGATTTCCTTCTGGGACAAAAACTAATCCTCTCATCTTTAGACTAGGTTTAAGGTGGTTGTTTTTCATTTGAGTGATAGAAATGCAACAAAGTTCATGTCAGTAATGTTGTCATGAGTGAAATGCAAAGCAGTCAGTTTGCATTCATCAGATAACTAACAGTAACATCCTGTCCTGCATGTGTGATGTGATTTATTCATTTTCCAGGTGGTAACAATGACGACTAAGAAGCTGCTCATTGAAACACTGAACCAGTTGAGTCAGAGGACTTTGCTGAGTTCAAGTCAATCACTGGAGTGGAGAAAAAGTTCACATTCTTCTCAAAGAGGGAACTGAAAACAGAAAACACACAGGATGTAGTGGAGCTGATGGAGGAGACGTTCGGGCGAGGGTGTGTGGAGGAGACCAGAAAGGCTTTAATGAAGATGAGCAGAACTGATCTGGTGCAGAGATTATCAGGTATGACCTCAGGAACCAAACGTAAGACAACAAAGAAAGAAATGTGTGAAAATACTGCATAGATATAAGAAAACAGGAAGGACATCAGCTGAGTTCAGTATTATGATTGTTTGTGCCAGTAATTTGGGGTCCTCAGGGACTCCAGTCGGTGGTCCATGTGTGTTAAATGTGTGGGTAGGATGAGGGTTGATGAGGTTTAGGTGTCACTTTGAGGTGAAATCTTTTGTGTTATAAATGTTCATAAAGCCTGACCATGAAGCAGTTTCTAATCTGACTTTTCCTGTTTCTGTTTTCCTCAGACAAACAGTTTCCTGCACTGAGTCAGAGAGTGAGTAATGTCACATCAGTCGACTTCACACAGTTCAGCTTTGATTCAGTAGATGAAGACTGGAAATCATCTTCATCTTTAATATAAATTATACACATCAAATTCATGCTGGAGCTGTGTCATGTCATCATTTTCTTTTTTATGTTATTATCAAAAACATTAAGTCAGTAATCACAAGGTTCATCCAAATGACTCTGATCCATAAAATTGGGAATCCTGGTGCTTCACCTGCCTAGAAACAGCAGGTAAGGCACCTGTCCAAACTGAGGTGAAGCACTAAGACCTCAATGAGCCACGGTCACCCAGGTGTTTCCAAACAGCTGCAGTGTTGAATCGTCAGTATCCAGCATCCCTGTTTCTAAGCAGTAAAGATGTGAGCAGTTAAACCTCCCTCTGTTTGTAAAATCAGGAGACTCGCTGCAGGTTTTGCAGCAGTCTTTGAAGGAGTTACAGTCAGGCAGTGAAACAATGTCACAAACCTGTTAATGAAAATGAAATCCTTCAGAAGGAGGAAACAATGAACCACCTTCTGGTTACTAAAGAAACACAAACTAATGCAAGCAGGTACCCACCAAGCACCAGATGTTCATGGACGTTATTTTCTGCTCTAAATCTGGTCGGCCGCTCATGGCCTTCAAAGAGACGCCCTTTATGTCTGAGTTTGGTTCAAAGATGAAAGGTTGTCATTTACAAAGACTTGAATTGAACCTAATTTCAACTTTGGATTTATGTTTAACAAACTGAACAATTTGTGTTAATTAAAGATCAAACAGACCTTTGAATTGTAGACAGCTGTCATTTGACCTCTGATTTTACCAGGTAGAAACGATGGAGTCTCTTATTGAGCTGCTTTTGGAAACACTGGCTGATCTGAGTGACAGCGAGTTCAAGAACTTCAAGCAGGTCCTCAGGAGGAAACGTGACTTATTCTTCCAACCGAGGGAGACAGAGGCGTCAGACCTGCAGGACACAGTGTTTTCCATGGTGCAGACTTATGGCCAACAGTCAGTAACAATGATCATGGAGCTGTTAAAGGATATTGGGAGGAGTGATCTGGCTCAGAGGCTGTCAGACTGCAGCTCAGAACCTAAAAGTAAGATAATACAGACAAAACATGTTAAAATCATTAAAATGCTTCAGATTTATAAACAGATTTACAGTGAGGGGAAAAAATAAAACTTGACAAGTGATAAAAAAATTATGTATTTGTGCTAAACTGTATGTATTGTTCTTGTCTTTTTTTTTCTCAGAAAAACATCTGGATGAACATCTGTCTGCACTGATCCACAAAGTGAGTAACGTCTCATCTGTGTGACTCTGCAGAGCTCAGCTTTTATTCAATAAGCTGCAGGATGAAAATCATAATTTCATCATTTAGATTGGACTGAGTTTAGATTCAAAATATTTACTAACTGAAAAAGTGTGTTTTTCAAAATACAAGACTGATGAGGTAGTAAAAGCTAACAGAGTGGCTCAGCTGATCTTCAGAGGACTCAGGGATCCTTTATTGTCCTTCACGTCACATTTACATGCAGCAGAATAAAATTTTGTCCTCAGGTCCTCGTGTTGCTCTTGTAACAGTCATGACAGTTCAAACAATATTAAAGAAGAATACATATATAAACATATAATTAACAACTTGAGGAAACTAGAACTGGAATTAAATGATATAACTGTTAAGAAGACACAATTCTTGTTGCAGAGGTTGCTTTTAGAGAACTTTGAACATGGAAATAAATTTGGAAAATTCCTGGACAATGAGTTAAAAACTACATAAAGAAAAAACAGCTGTTCCTTCTCTTAATAACTCAACTAAGTAACATTACTCATGACCCACAACACATAAATACATGTTTCAAAGAGTTTTATGAAGCCTTATATTCATCACAGATTAATCCATCTGATACTGCTATTGAGGAAATTCTTAATATATATCTACCAAAACTAAATGACGAATAGGTTGCTGCTCTGGATTCACCTCTTTCATTGTCTGAATTCTAAGAAGCCCTATAGCATCTCCCAAATAATGAAGCCCCAGTTCCAGATGGTTTTCCAGCAGAGTTTTATTAGGAATTTTGGTCTGAGTTCGCAACCACTTTTTTTTAGAATGGTGATACAGATTCAGAACAATCACACACAATCTCCAAATATAATCTCCACCAACATCAGCCTACTTCTTAAACGAGGCAAAGACCTCACACTCCTGTCCAGCTACTGCCCAATCTCTGTCATCAATGTAGACCTTAAAATAATTTGCAAAGTCTTTGCCAGAAGATTAGAAAATATAAATAAGTTCTCATCTGTATCTGATGACTTCATCAACTGAAGCAAATCAACAGTTTTGCCTCTGAATTGTAATTTTCAGAACAACACGACCACCTCACTACAGTCCAGCAACATTAAATACACTGCTCAAAAAATAAAGGGAACACTCAAATAACACATCCTAGACCTGAATGAATAAAATATTCTCATTGAATACTTTGTTCTGTACAAAGTTGAATGCGCTGACAACAAAATCACACAAAAATCATCAATGGAAATCAAATTTATTAACCAATGGAGGCCTGGATTTGGAGTCACACACAAAATTAAAATAGAAAAACACACTACAAGCTGATCCAACTTTGATATAATGTCCTTAAAACAAGTCAAAATGAGGCTCAGTATTGTGTGTGGCCTCCACGTGCCTGTATGACCTCCCTACAATGCCTTGGCATTCTCCTGATGAGGTGGCGGATGGTCTCCTGAGGGATCTCCTCCCAGACCTGGACTAAAGCATCCGTCAACTCCTGGACAGTCTTGTGTTGCAATGTGACGTTGGTAGATGGAGCGATACACGATGTCCCAGATGTGCTCAATCGGATTCAGGTCTGGGGAACGGGCAGGCCAGTCCATAGCTTCAATGCCTTCATCTTGCAGGAACTGCTGACACACTCCAGCCACATGAGGTCTAGCATTGTCCTGCATTAGGAGGAACCCAGGGCCAACCGCACCAGCATATGGTCTCACAAGGGGTCTGAGGATCTCATCTTGGTACCTAACGGCAGTCATGCTACAGTACCTCTGGCGAGCACATGGAGGGCTGTGCGGCCCTCCAAAGAAATGCCACCCACACCACTACTGACCCACTGCCAAAGCGGTCATGCTGAAGGATGTTGCAGCAGATCGCTCTCCACGGTGTCTCCAGACTTTGTCATGTCTGTCACATGTGCTCAGTGTGAACCTGCTTTCATCTGTGAGAGCACAGGGCGCCAGTGGCAAATTTGCCAATCCTGGTGTTCACTGGTAAATGCCAAGCGTCCTGCACGGTGTTGAGCTGTGAGCACAACCCCCATCTGTGGACGTCGGGCCCTCATACCATCCTCATAGAGTCGGTTTCTAACCGTTTGTGCAGGCACATGCACATTTGTGGCATAAGTAGTCATCACCTTCCGAACAGGCCACGAAGCTCTCGGAAGCTGGGGATCAACAATGAGAACTACTTGGTTTGGAGTGAGGCATTTCCCATCTCTCAGCCACTTCTGTCTCTCCTGCAGGCTAGGCAACTAGTGACTGATGAATCGGGACCAAAAATGGTCGACAAGAACTTGGCTATGCCTCCATTGTCGCTTGCCGAGCAGGTCACTTTGATCATACATGACTTGAGGGAGTGATGCATCATAACGTCCCATCAGCAGGATACTGGGTGTAATAGGATCTGGATCCGCTACGTCCATAGATACATAGCCTAGAGGCTTGGCATTCAAAATGCCTTCCACTTCTACTAGACCTGTACAAAACACAGTTTCTGGGGGAGTCTGCTCCTTAAGCACAACTTTAAGAGCAGTCTTAACTGACCTCATTTCTCTTTCCCATGCTCCGCCGAAATGTGGAGCACTGGGGGGATTGAAACAGAATGCAATCTGCTGATCTGCCAACTGTTCCTTTAACTGAGGAGCTAAGGTCTCGAAGGTCTCGTGTAGCTCTCAAGCTCCTCCAACAAAGTTGGTTCAGTTGTCCACACAGAAGCTCTTTAGGTGTGACTCTTCTGGCGACAAAACGCCTTAGGGCCATCAGGAATGCATCTGCATCAAGATTCTCCAGGAGGTCTAGATGTATACAGCGGGTGGTCATACATTTGAAGATTATGCCCCAACGTTTCTCCATTCGCCGTCCTATCTTCACGGTAAAGGGACTGAAACAATCAACACCAGTTGAATAAAATGGCGGCTTATACAGGTGCAGTCGAGCTGGTGGCAAATCCGCCATCTTGGGGACAGATGGGTTGGCGCACCATGCTTGACACTTCATACAATGACTCTGATATCTTTTGACTGCTTCTCTCCCCCACAGAATCCAGAAGTGACTCGCAGTCCAGCCAA